>JAWQFJ010011661.1:12500-15774 GCA_034096865.1 Theodoxus fluviatilis
GTAGATTTAAAGTAACACCACAGGAGTCACAACATTTTCTCTATAGATTTTCCCAAAATTAAAAATAATAAACTGAGTCGTGACATTGAGACCCATACATGGGTGATAAGTTGTTGAATAAAACCACTCCTATACTATTCTTATCCTTGACTTCTACCATCACCACTACCCCCCCCCCCTCACTACCACCAACACCCCCCAGCACCACCGCCACAGCGCTACTACTACAGTCGTAAGGCAGTGTCTGGAATGGCCGAGCAGTCCCGCACTGGCACGGCAGTCTGTGCTGTATCCTCAACGGAAAACTAGGAGTGCTGAAAGGAAATTGCAGTTTGCTCTCTCTGCTTCCTCCCGCTCCTCTTCTCCTCCAGTCGCCTGTTCCTCTTAAAATCACCTCTCCTAATGCCCTCTTTGAAAGCCCATTCCAGCTACTGGGGTCATCAGCGAGGCGGTCCCAGTCATCTATGGTGACGTCTGTTAGTCCACATTCTTTCCTATCTACGTGTTGTCAACTGTGAGCGGCCAATTGTTGGTGAGATTCTGTAGCCAGAGAGCCGTACCAGAGATCCTTGGGAGATGCGACCGTCTTCAATGTGGTGGACGCGCCTCAGCCATCTCAGGCATCTTCTGCATAGCAGGAGGTATACACTGAGGGAGCCAGCCCTATCCACGACTCCCATGTTTGTAGCTCTGTCCTGCCCTGACAGACAGAGGATGAGGCTCAGGAGGTAGCGATGAAAGCTGTCCCGTGGACTCCCTTCTCTGGCATTTACTTCCGCAAGTCGCTGCTGTACTGCAGACTGCTGATAACAAAAGCCTTCGCCATGCCGATGCGTTCGTCAACTTTAGCATCAAGTGAGAGATTACTGATAATGGTGGAGCCCAGATACACGAATCTGTTGATATTTCAATCTTCTCGTCTCTAATGAATGTGTATGGTGGTACAACACTATTGTAAATCATAATGCTGGCCTTCCATATACTGATTTTAAAATGGAATTCCTTGCAGACTTCTGCAAAGTAGTTGATCGTTTATTTTTGGTGGTCCTTTGTATGATTGACTAAGGCAGAACCTTCAGCAAATAGCAACTACCAGACACGTTGCACTTTGCTCTAGGCTTTCTGACAGGTCGATATGCAGAGCTCCCCATCTCTCCTTGTGTGTAAAATGGGCCCATCCTCAGATTATGGGAATGCAAACGACAGTAGCAGGGAAATAATGTGCTGAACAATGATGGAGCCAGAACGTAGCCCTGCCCCACGCCACTACGGATCTTGAACTCTTTGGGGCTGATTATGTCTACTCATTTTTCTTTTGTTGGAAAGAGGCTATTATGCTAAATAACTTTGGAGGTCAGCCGAATTTCTCAAACTGCCTGAATAATTCTGTCCTGCCCTCAAAATTGAAGACCTTGGTGAGACACTTAAAGACAGTGTACTATGGCAAGTGCTTTCTCGACGCTTCCAAAGCTGTTGAAATGAAAAGATCGTCATTCGATCAATTCGTTGGGATGCCGAACTGAGGTTCTGGATAGATGCGACCTGCAAGGATTTGCAGTTGGTGTAAGATTACTTGTGCAAAGACCTTCCCTAGACGTTCAGAAGGGATATGCTGTGAGAGTTGTTGCAGTGTCCACTGTCACCAATGCTTTTATTAGCATACAAATATGTGAATCTTCGCATCTCGCATGTTCTGAGTTACCCTGCCCTTCATTTAGCAAAAACAGGAGTTCATAAAAACCGCTGGCGCTGAACCTCCAGGTTTTGACATAAAAAAAGTTAAAAAAAGATCGGGTTCGAACCCGCAACCTCTCGAGAAAAGAGGGGGGAAAACACACACAAAAACCCCCCACAAAAAACCAGATCGGGTTCGAACCCACAACCTCTCGAAAAAAGAGAGAAAAACAAAGTTTCAGCGCAGAATCGAACCTGTTCACGCATGACCAAGAGTACAATGCTTACCAAAATGTGCCATTGGAGAACTGGTATGACTGAGTGTTTGTAAAGCATTTATAACGTTCTTTTCCATAAACCCCCTTGGTTCGTATTTTGCACTGTAAATTGTCGAAAAATGGATAGTTCATGAAATTTGAGTGGTCTTGTGCATTTTAAGATACTCAATGTCTATTTTTGCCAAGTTTAATATCGATTCACTGCCATTAGGCTACGCATTTCGCCATTCCGTCAACTGACATTTGAGGGGGGGGGGGTGTTTTCGAGTTTACGACCTAAATAAATCACTTTCTTTTCAAACCTCGATTTTGAAAATTTGACACATTCAATCGGACCTAACTTCCAGTAAGTGTACAAAATGTCAAGGAAATCCGTTCAGTAGTTTCTGAGATATCAGCCGTTAAGTCGGGACTGACAGACAGACATACAGATAAAATTGCGTCACGTTATTTGACGTCAAATGATCACGCCACACATTTTGCATTTCGCCATTTCGTCAATTGACAGTTTAGAGGGGTGTTTTCGAGTTTACGACCTTAAAAAACCACTTTCTTTTCAAACCTCGATTCTGAAAATTTGATACCTTCAATCGAACCTAACTTCCAGTAAGTGTGCAAAATGTAAACAAAATCCGTCCAGCAGTTTTTGAGATATCAGCCGTTAAGTCGGTAGAGACAGACAGACACACACACAGACAGACAGACAGATAAAGTCTGTAGGACCTCCAATAAACCTGGAGGGATAAAAACTGCTGGCGCTGAACCTCCAGGTTTTGGCATATATAAAAAAGAAGAAAAAAAGATTAAGTTCGAACCCACAACCTCTCGAGAAAAGAGGGGGGAAAAACACACACACACGCAAACAAACAAAAACAGGTCGGGTTCGAACCCACAACCTCTCGAAAAAAGAGAGAGAAAAAAGTTTTAGCACAGAATCTAACCTGGTCATGCATGACCAAGAGTCCAACGCTCTAACAGATATGCCATTGGAGAACTGATGTGACTGAGTGTTTGTAAAGCATTTATAACGTTCTTTTCCATAAACCGCCTTGGTTCGTATTTTGCACTGTAAATTGTAGAAATAGGATGATAGTTCATGAAATTTGAGCTGTCTTGTACATTTTAGGATACTCAAGGTCTATTTCTGCCAAGTTTAATATCGATTCACTGCCATTACGCCACGCATTTCGCCATTCTGTCAACTGACTTTTTAGCGGGGGTGTTTTCGAGTTTACGACCTAAATAAATAAGTTTCTTTTCAAACCTTGATTCTGAAAATTTGATATATTCAATCAAACCTAACTTCCAGTAAGTGTGCAAAA
>JAWQFJ010011662.1:0-2500 GCA_034096865.1 Theodoxus fluviatilis
ATTATGCTATTATGCTCATGCAGCTTTAATGCACCGTGACAAAATTCGATGCCATAGCTACTTTCTCTCTCTCTCTCTCTCTCTCTATCTATCTATCTATCTATCTATCTATCTATCTATCTATCTATCTATCTATCTATCTATCTATCTATCTATCTATCTATCTATCTATCTATCTATCTATCTATCTATCTATCTATCTATCTATCTATCTATCTATCTATCTATCTATCTATCTATCTATCTATCTATCTATCTATCTATCTATCTCAAGACAGAACTTCTTTGAAGTGCTGCGAAATGTCAAATTTCAAACTTGGCTTTCTCCCTGTTCACAGATTCCGCTATCTCATACTACATCTCTGAAACGGGAGGATTACAATTTGAATATTACCCAGGTAGGCAGGATCAAAGAACGACGCAAAGATGAACTAGAATGAACTTCATTGTACTTTTGAACTCTTCAAGGCCAGAATCGCTGACGATCATCGAACTGATCACTATCTCTATCTTTCACTTATCAGATGGTTGAAAGTCCCTTGTTATTAAAAGAAACGTGCACCGTGTGGCGTTTGTGCCTATCTACAGCACGATCAAAGGTAACGCTTTGGAATGAAATCAAAGAGATTTACGAACGATTCGAATTTGACCAACATCGCACATGTATACAGTGTTCCGGCCTAATCCCTGATTCTCTTCAGAGGCGTTCTGTCAGAAAGGGATAGGGTTTCGTAGCTTATACCGGTGCGCAGACATAAAAGCCGCCCCGACAAGAGTAAAAATAGGTTTCCAAAAGCACTTCCCTTGACTTCAAAGTCGCTGCCTACTTTATGTTCTCCATGAACTTTGAATGAATAAACTCAATGTCTGATGGGAGTTTATCGTAAAGATTTGATGAGTGAAGATTTGTTTTCCGTGTTTGACTTTTGTGTTGTAATTGACCACAAAAGTCCCATTAATTTGAAACCTCGTGTGGAGGGCAAGTACCTTTGTTAATCTTTTATGCGCCGACTCTTCGGCACTGATGCCATTTCAAGGAGTCTGCCAAACACCAATTTTGAAAACTGAGAGAGAGAGAGAGAGAGAGAGAGAGAGAGAGAGAGAGAGAGAGAGAGAGAGGTGGGTGGGTGGGTGGGTGGGTGGAAGAAAGAGAGAGAGAGAGAGAGAGAGAGAGAGAGAGAGAGAGAGAGAGAGAGAGAGAGAGAGAGAGAGAGAGGTAAAAAGATAGATGAAGGCAGACAGTCATACATGCAGACAGATAGACAGACAGAAAGATACACACAAACACACACACACACACACACACACACACACACACACGTACACACACACACACACACACACAAACACACACACACACACACACACACGGACAGACAGACACACAGACAGACACACAGATAGCCACACAGACAGACACACAGACGCACAAACAGGCAGTCAGATTTGTATGAGAAATACAGTTTTATTAATCAAACATGAACAATCACAACCTTAAAAGGATTTCACGGTAACGAAAAACAAATGTCATGGTTGTATCCAAATCACGCACGTATATTGCTGATAGCCTAACAAACCAACGTCACCTGCTGACGTCATACATATACCTAGCGGCGTCACTGGGAAATATCAGGGGCGAGAACTCGACGTCCGCCACTCGTGTCAAGAGACAGACTATGAAGAGGGGTAGGTGACCTATGACGAAATGATAGGCCTTCGGTTCCTCAGGTTCGTCTCGCCTCGGTCTTGACGGGCCCCTCCATGGAATGAAGACTTTGAAGGAGTGGAATGCGACGTCCCCATACACCTATGGTAGGGCTAGGACTTGTAAAGACCGGCCTGTGACAAGGAGTAACAAAGCGAGGTATGACATGAGGAATCGCTATCAAATCCTTGCCATAGTTAGCCAGTGTACGACTGGAGAAGTTTGTAATGAATTACTTCATCCACCCACCCACCCTTTCTCCAGCCTTCCATACCCATCCCCCAATCCTGTGTCTCACTTTACTCTCACCACCACCACAATCTCAGATCCCCATGCCCCGGTCCCCCGCCACCCCCCACCCCCCCAAAAAAAAAGTAGGAAGAAAACCTACCTAACCTTCGCCAATGCCCCTTTCCCGTTACCTACACTTTTTTTTTCCATCAGGATAATATTACACTGTTCAGGGCGTGGAAGAGAGAGGGGAGAAGGAAAAAGAAAGCTAGCGATGGGTCGGTAGCAAGCACGTGTTTGTGACGTCCTGACAAGTTGCTCTCGCATGCACTCGAGACCGCAATAAATACGTTGATGGATTGAAACTTTCCAACACGGAGACAGATCGCTCGTTGGATTACATCATTACCCACGCCAGCCACGAAGTGTGCATATCAATCAGCGGAAACGGGAATCAAGGACTGGTGCCAGCGGGGATTGATGCGACCGTCTGGGAAACCAAGGGGCTCTCTCGTCTTGCGTTTCCCAGCTCTTTGTTGGACACTTCCTCATTTGAAAAAAGGC
>JAWQFJ010011662.1:7500-18069 GCA_034096865.1 Theodoxus fluviatilis
TGCATTCGTTTGTTTTGTTCGCTGTTGTTCACTTCATCGTCCATAATGAAGTCAGAAAGAAGCCCTATTCAGAAACACTTTATCAGATCGTAGAGAAACTGTTTTTGTCCACCCACTGCCAAAAATCCTCATACGTCATCTATTTTGAAGGCAAAACATTCCGTTGCAGAGCATTTAAATTGATGATCAGCAGGGAGATTCATGGTATCAGATATGTTCTTTCACTTGACAACACCGATGTTCATATTATTGGTTATAACATATCATTTACTCATGTGCGGACGGACTCTCGTCTTGAAACTTTCTGCTCAAGTGCTAATGCTTTACATCATGCTTAGGTACTGGAAAAGATTAAAAAAATCCACTTCATGCTTGCATGCGCCCAAAGCTGTAGAACAGAAGAAAAACCTACCGCCGCAGTCAGCACTCTTCAAAGCAACTTCCAGGAAGACAGTTTGACTCTCGACCCCTGGCAAATTGTACACAGAGTTTGCCCTTTGCAACGTGAAGAGATCGGGGAGTCCAGGGGGGTCTTGCAGCTGTGTGGCGCACATGTTTCAGAAGGCAGAGCGAAGCAACACACCCCAAAGCTCTCAGTCTCAATGGGCTCGGGCCGTCGCCTCTCCAGAGGGACCGGGCCACAGCACGCGTCGCCTGTAGAGAGCAAATACTCAGCCTGAAGGACAGTAGGCATGTGGTTACTTGGTCAAGAACTGGGAGAGCTGATCGCTGTACGAAAGGCAATTCCGCTCTGCTGATTCTAGTTCAGATTCTTTTCGGTGTGTGATGTTCTGAATGCAAAAAGTGCGATTAAATAACGTGTTTTAATGCACTATCCATTATATCACTTTTGAAAGATAAAAAAGGACAATGTTCACAAAACGTAACTTTAGCGACGTTGCGATATATTTACGTGCCTGAACTCTGCAAAATCGGGTGGTGGGCCAGCGCTATTCGGAAATTGTATAAACATACCAAGGAGTCGTTTCTACCGCTGTAAAACAGCTTGCAGTGTGAAGACATGCTCTCAATCGTGAAAAGCAGAAATCTAAAGTGGTACGGTCACGTGTCAAGAGGCAGTGGGCTGGCCAAGACCATCCTGCAAGGTACCGTACCAGGTGGGAGAAGGAGAGACAGGCAGAGAAAGAGATGGGAAGACATCAAAGAGTGGACAGGCTTGACCTTTGCTGACTCACAGCGAGCCACAGAGGATAGAGATCGATGGAGGAAGATTGGCCGAAAGTCATCAGTGGCGCCTCAACAACCCATCTCAGGGTTAAGAGACTGAACTGAACTGAACTGAACCAAGGAGTTATGGTAGGAAAGCATAATTGACGCTGGGAAAATTTACTCGATGTGTATCTTTCACACAATCTAACCTCAATCACCTCATCACCTCAATAAACTTTACCTATGGGTAAAAACACCCCCCTAATTCGCCATTTTGCCAATCGTCCCACGACCACAAGGCTCCACGCCCTCCACTTTGAGCCCTCATCTTCACTTTCGACAAACTGTCGAGAACAATCATCCCTCTTCATCAGTTCCCCCTGTGGCCGAGGCTGTGTGCTCTGCCTTTCACCATCCCGCATGCCTGGCACGGCAGCGGGGGCAGTTCGCACGAGGGTGCTCCATTCACGCTGCCCCGCATGCTCCTGAGAAGACGAGGGTCCTCGCTGGCGTCCCCGTGTCCTCGGTGCCATGCTAAAATCTGCATGGAGCAGACACGGCACGATTGGGTCATCCGGGTCACTCAGCACGGTGAGGGCTGTGTGAGTCACCAGGGCCAATTTTTTCCACAGGTCTTCGGCGAAGCGGGTGTCCTTTCAGCAGGCCGTCAGGGATGTCGTGAAGCTGAGAACCCGTGGCTCTCTCCCACTGAGACGAGAACGTCTGACCTTGAATGCGTGGTGCGTTGGGAGGCCTTTGGGTTGAGGTCCGGGTTTGCTCCAGCTACGCATTGTGAGGGGATATTCTTCTCCTAAATGCCCTTGATCTTGAAAGAGTGAAAGCATTTTTACTTTTGGGCAATGCCAAAACTGACAAATTACTTTCACGAGGTTTCTACTCTTACTGCAGTTAAAATTTACAACTCTGGGTCACAGTTCCAGTCTAAGACTTCATATTATTTCAACCAGGAAAAGTATAATTATGTATTATATATTACTCCAAGATTGTACATCTGTGTCTCAACTGTGACTCTAGTAGAAGCGTACCATCTGTTGGCATACTTCTATCTGTTGTCGTCTGGTTATCACATATGCAGAGTGCGAGAGCATTTTAACCATTAACAACTTGCAATACATCAAGAAATAAATTAGTTTCATGATTCAGAATTTCAGGCACTTCAGAACAATGGGTGTAAAACAATCTAGAATAACGTCAAACTCAAGAGACGTTTACCGTTCTAGTCAAAGAAAAATGGGCGTGCGACAAAATCCTGGTTGATATATTTCCTGAGACAGAGCAGTTTATCATATCTGAAAGATAGCACAGATTACAACCCCACATTGTATGGAGTAAAATACTACCCTTCATTCTCAACAAGAGGGGAATACATGGCATCAACTTGTGAGCCAAATCAAGTTAGTTATGTTCATTCTGATATTCAGTAAACATAAGTTGGCACGGACTCATGTTAAAATCATTCTTATCTTCCTCAGATTATTTCGGTTCATATATTGCACAATATATCATGACTGAGGTAAGTGCGTGCATTTGGCAGGATGCTTTTTATTGACTGATTTTCCTTCGCAAAACTAGTCTTTACTGCTCATAAAAACTAGTTTGAAATGTATGTATGGAGCTTGAGATGTTGGCTGCCAACATGTCATGCCAGATGAAAGTGTATAGAAAGCTTGAAAATTTGATATGTCAATTCAAACACCTGTATCTGCTCCGTAATTTCACATTCGTTTCTATTGAGTGGAAGTTTTTAGTATATTTCTCTTTTTTTAAATTTCTACCTAGCCACACAGTGCAGGTATGGCCAGGAAACGGCTTCTTCACTCCGCAGCTCCTGTCTCTCACCTGTACCTACCTGGGTGGTCCTGATTGCCCATCTGTCTTCATGGCCGTGTGTCGCATCCAGGGACAGAATTTCATCCCCGCTCCGAAGAGGCGCCTGTCTCATTTTAAAGGCACCTGAGTCGCGACCACTATTCCTGGGAGAGCGGAGACAAATCGCTTGTCAGGAGGCAGCTCGCTCGTGAGCCGTCTGCTGTGCTCCTTTCACTGAAAGCCAACACCGGAAACGTCGATTTTTGTCGGTGATTTCAGGTGTGCAAAGTGGCGCGGTTACCCCGGCGTAAAAGGCGACCTGTCCCACGCTAATCACGCCCAGCGACGTAATGCATACAGACGTCACATTTTGCAGGCGGCGCATGAAAGGGCGTCGCATAATTAAATACGTTATTTAGACGTTATGGCGCTGTAACCCGTGTAAGAGCAACTCTTGCTCGAGTTAATGGGCCCTGGGTTATACTTAATATCTTCGTTGAATATGTTAAACACTGGGGAAGGAGGGGGGAACTTTTGTGAAAGGTAAAAACTGCTGCTAGTTTTTGAGAGGTCATTGACATTCAAGACGGAAGGCACAAGTGCAGACCTGCTCTAGGCAAGAGTTTCCAGGACTGGATTCGGCGTGACAGCTTTGCTTGGCTGTCATGGTGTTGGCAGTCATTCAGTCCGACGGCCTTGCGCGTCATCTCCTTCTTCGTATCGTTTTTTCGAGGCTCATTTCTGTTTTTTGTGAGTCAAGAGACGAACATCAAATTCAAACCGATTCCTTGTGTTTGTGTTATGCTGGAAAGAGCTAGCGTCAGGTTGGAAAGTAGAAAGAGATGTTGTAGGCCTATATCCAGGTTTCTGCCCCAGAAATTGGATCAGTAGAGTTTATTTTTAGGAGAGAATTCCAGACCGAACGGAATCGTACTATCTTCCCAAAGAACATTTCTTCCCCCCCCCCCCCCCCCCCAAGACCTCAGTCGAACGCCCCCCTCATTCCCCTGCTATCGTATTTCTGTTGTGGTCGCAGATGCAAGACCATTTTAGGAGTTGGGAACAGTCTATGTCTAAGAACAAAAGAATCTAAGGAATTTGGGAGGTAGGGATACGAGTCACAGAGAGAGGAGTAGACGGGATCAGATAGAGACAGGCGATCATACAGAGCGGATCAGACCCGGAGAGAGAATGTAGTCAGAGAGAGGTAGATAGGTAGATAATGTTGGGCAGTGTAACATCTTGTGTCTTCCTGCTACGATAAAGGAATAAGAACTTAAGAAGAGATATGTAGTCCTCTGTCCAAACCATAATGGAACATCAAGCCCTCCGGAAGCAAGCAGACCAGCAAACAAGACTGAAGTGTTATACTTCGCCCGAAGAACAGCCAGCGCTACAGAAAGAGACAGAAAGACTATCGACTCATACAAGGAACCAGAAAGGTATTTATTATTAGAGCGAGCGAGCGAGCGAGAAAGAGAGAGAGAGAGAGAGAGAGAGAGAGAAAGAGAGAGAGAGAGAGAGAGAGAGAGAGAGAGAGAGAGAGAGAGAGAGAGAGAAAGAAAGAGACAGCAACTCGTAACAAATGGTGCATGGAAAAGCGCCTAACATTTGCTGCTCGAGTTGAGTCACGATGTGCAGACGAATCCGGATTAGGTGTTATATGGCCCGTACTGGTGATGGCACATTCCAATTTTAGGCCTTCAAAGAACTATCTGCTGATAAGCTGAGCAGCGGCTTTTCCCGCTTAAGCAGATGCACAATATGGGTTTACCACAAAAGTAGTAAGGTATTTTAATCTGCACGAAAATTATGTTTGTATTCATTCGCTCTCTCTCTCTATCTCTTTCTCTCTCTATCTCTCTCTCGCTCTTTCTATCTCTATCTCTTTCTCTCCCCCTCTCTCTATCTCTCTCTTTCTCTCTCTATCTCTTTCGCTCTCTCTCTCTCTCTCTCTCTCTTTCTCGCTCTCTCTATTTCTCTCTTTTTATTTCTCTCTCTCTATTTCTCTCTCTCTCTCTCTCTCTCCTCCCCCCCACCCCACCCCTACTCCACCCCATTTTCTCTTTCTTTCTTTTAAAGGGAGGGAGAAAGGGAGATGTTATGGAGGATGGATCAGAGGACCTCAAAACACAATTCCCATCACTTCATGTGTTGGCCTCGATATGCTGAAAGACGGGTTAGAACACAGAGAGAATGCAGGTGTGACCCTGCGAGGGAAACCCCGACGTAACTCGCTGGACACTTTTTGGAAATAACAGGAAAAACAAGTCATTGGGTGCCTGACCATGCGTTCTCAGCTAATGCTATATATCAACCAATAAAAGTTCATTATTTCAATTATCAGGATATTGGATTTTTGCGTGTTGTGACATTTCGATTTCAAACCAAAACCAAAGGCGGTAAATGAAGTCGCTTTGAAAAGATGCATACAGGCGCAAATTATCGACTTTAAAGTTTTCATCATTTTTTCGCTTGAAAATACAAGACGCGTATAGGCGCAATTTAAAAAAAAAGTGGTTTTCTTTCACGCGTCGCCTGCAGTCCACCTGGTGCAGTAAGTCATTTTGATTTATGTCATGGTAATTGCTTTAAACCCCAAATCACCATTTTCCCGTGTTACATCCGGTTTTCCTACGCAGGATCACATATGGTGATTACCTCAGGTCCATCTTACGTCACACGCATAAATATATCTTATAAAGTGATATAGTTTTAATGCTACTCAACGGTCTCTTTGGTTGGAATGGGTCGTCCTGAGCTAAGTTACAGGAACGGGACCGGCAACCCAGCAGACGGGGCGACATGTTTAACCAAAAGGCCACGTGCACCGCTGCCCCCAACTTCACTTTCTCCTGCAGAGTGATATAATTCCTGACGTTTCTTGTACCAGACGTGCTCCTGAGACGTCCTGGCAGTCCAAGAACCCATTGCAAGCAAGGGAGGTCGTAAATGAAAAAGAAGAATGCTGAAGCAATACGCGCGACAAACTGCTGGAGTTCTTAAACATTGACATGTCATTGGGAAAGTTAAATGCATTAAAGTGTTTAGATAGCAGCAAGAGCTGGCCGTCTTGAAAATAGCCTCAGTTGTCAATGTCTGGTCGTGGTCATTTTACCACTTCAGGATGCTGCAAAGTGAGCACCACATCGAGCAAAGTAAGAAAAAGTTATTGACTTGCGCAGTCTTTAAAACAATGTATTCACAGTGCACTTTGCCTGGTAGACGTGAACACTTCCCAGGCCCGGGAAGGTCCGTTTGTTTGCTTCAGAGTTAGAGTTTCCTGTTTTGTTGTGTCAAAAATTAAATAGATATATTCCTTCGTATGCAGGCATGTTCAAGATGGGTTGAAAGTGATAAAGCCAGGCCTTTCACACCGCATCGATCAAGAAGAAGTGTTCCTTTGTGCGACACCTGATATTTGATACTTTCCAGAAAAGAACGCTTGGGAAGATTTTTAATCCTGGAAACGTATACCAGCGCAGCTTAGTAAAGTGCATATGATTGGCAGTTAGTGCGTTTTGCCCGTCTGCAAAGGAGAAACATTTTAAAGAAGCATTTGGTATTAACTGATACTGATTCGTGATTTAATCGGGCGGATACATTCACAGACACCTTCAATTCAAAATGTTTTCGTTCAAATTCTTACATTAAATATTTGTGTTTATGCAATGATCTCCACAAACAGATAAAAAAAGTACACCAGTCAGATACAAGCTGCCCACGATTGAATATTATTCAACAAAGTTATCGCATGTGCTGATATCTGAATCAGCTTTTCAAAATGGTATTTGTGAAGAGCAAAACAATTTTCCGCCTGCACGAGCTAGGAGAGACCATTGTTTAAACCCAGTGCGTTCTAAACCCGACGCAGAACTAAAAAAAAAAAAACTTTCAACAAAAGATGTTGTGGTGCTCTATGTTAAGAACGCAGCCCTACCTTTCAAGAGACTGTGCCACGCATTTAAGAGGTAAAAGGGAAAAGCGGCAAAGCAAGGGTGGGGCTCCCTCTTCCCATTTATCAGGACAGGGGCGTGAAACACGCCATTGCGGTGTGCAGGTCACGATGACCTTGAAAGGTACAGGCGAACAATGACAGTAACTGTGATGGCTGCAACGCGGGACCCACATCCGGGCCTTTGTAGTTGCATTCCCAGCGTTCTCTGCGGCAGCGTGCGCGAGTAGCGCCAAGGACACTTCCTATCTCTAGTTCGCTTGCCGATGTAGCGCCAAGCCGAAACAAGTGTCTATGAAGCCCTTGCTTGTTTGTCCCACGTCCCCCCAGTCACCACAAGCATACAGCGTACGGTGCTGATCGTATTGTCAAGCACATGCTCTTACACCCCCGCACCTGGCTTGTTGTGATAGTACGTGCAAAGGAAGTTGATCGAAACCATCTTGCAATTCGTGATAACACTTAACGCATCGAATCCTTTCGTGATGAGACCACACCACATCACACAGACGACACATATGTAAAAAAACAAACACACAACATTAAAACAGTTAAACAGAAGCGCGACGACGCAAAACCGCGAGAAAGCTGACGAACGAGTCAAAACGTGAATGGTCACTATGATGCGACAAAGACAGACCAACAAACCATCATCCCAAACAGAGCAGAGGATACGATACAGACCCGTGTATCAAGAAGATAACTCTCTCTCTCTCAGTGCATACTCTCTTAAGCATCGAGAACTCTATCATGTAACTACCATCCTACGCTTCCTCGCGCTTTCTTTAATCACCCTGGATCTGAGGATGAGTGTGTACCTCAAATACACCCTTGATTCACTGTATCTGTCACTCTCATTTCGATGACTTAGACAAATTGAGAACTTGTATGACGTACTATTTTCTTATAAGTCAGTGCGCTTGTTGCCTACCACTGTCCCCCCCCCTTCTTCTTTTGTCTCATCATATGAAAGCATAATAATTAAGCTGATAATCAGTAATCAATGTAGAACGACATCAGATATAACGTTAAATGAAGTGAATAATAACGTATAATAGAATACAGTGTAATACTTAAGGAATAAATAATAAGGTAATCGTAATATAACCCAACTTTTGTTCATAATTCGTAAAAAGTAAGCCTTTCAGAGTTCCATTAATTATATAAACTAACTCACATAAATGCGGACCTGTAATAGTGAACGTAGCATAACAGTTTCAGTAGTATACGTCCAATATCAATAGATTAAGAGATCAAAACATATGGGATCAAATCGCAATCTATAATACTAATCCAAGAAACATGATTGATGTATAACCGTGGAATAGATAATAGAATAATAATACATAATCAAATGATAATAAGGGAAGCCAATTTAATATATATCATATCAGTACTTACATCACTAATCGTTCTGATAACACAGTAATAAGTAATATATAGGACACTAATGAATAGAAGTAAATATTGATGTACATGTAAGTCGGTTTACTTCGTATAAATACCCAAGCGCGACTGCTACTGCGTTCGAGTTTTCGCTACATCTATGCTCAGGTGACTAGAAGACGCCTTCTAGCCAGGCTATAGAAAGATTCATGCATAGAATGCCTACTCAGGTCACTAATAGACGCACGCACATGACGAGTCTGGGTGAGCATGGCGGCTCTACATACAATACAAAGAATCGGCTTCGTGAGCAGCATGCAATATACACACTGTTTGCCGTAAGCCACACAAGTATCGCATGGCATATCACGCCACACGCCAGAAGGGTCCGAACCACACATAAACGACTGATAGCAAAACAACTTTGACCAAAGGCAGAATCCTATCAACTGATAATTACACAATTCGTCACAACGTCACTCTTCTGGACAACATACCAGAGCTTGAGAATTAACACATTCCATTGCAGTTACCTATCGACAATAAACAGTGACCATGACCCGATGGAGTTGCCTCCTATGGATACACATAGTTGCTTATCGAGACGGACTGAGGGAAGCCCATCACAAGCTGAGTTGTTTGGCACATACAACTGCTACGCAAGATATGGCCATGACTCTGACGGCCAGACCATTGGGGATGATCGTACCGGACAGACTGTATGTAATCCATATGAGTAAGCAATGAAGTCATACAAACAAGGCACGTATACTCACACGATCAAACAGCGTATTGACGAAAAGTATTCCTAGGCAAGTTCAGCAACAGGAAACAAGTGACCTCGCAGTGCTGCACGTTGTACAATTAAGACCCAATATAAAGGAATGCCATACGTGGACATTGAAGGTCAGCCAATGCATGGAGGCGACATTAGTTTCCGAATTGTTGCAAATGTCAACATATATCATACTTGGCAGTTAATACTATCTCGCTACACAGTCTAGGATCATTATGACAACGTTGCTTAAAGATCGTAACAACTATGTACATGCGCCAATTCCCCTAGGTGCATTGTTGTCGTCATACCAAGTCCATCCCTAAATTAGTCAAAACCGCTAATACACTGATATAATTAGTCAGACAGTCAGCCATAGACACGATCATGGCCCCTAATCACACGCCGAGAAGGGCAAAATGCCATTTAACTTTTTCATAGCACTTCCTCCAATGCCAACATGTCCCACAGTCACCTACAATCAACTCCGATAGGAACGTCTCGCTCAGAATGCCAAACAATTCTTAGAGCCGCAAGGTACGTTGAACCACAAAAAGGACAAAATCGTTTCCATCATGCTAATCTGATGGCCAATTAACATGCTTGCAATGAGAGAGGAGACTTTGGTGTATATGCGAATAAAGACTATGGCAGCACTAATAGACGGTGGTGTGGTATTCGTCTCACTTCCTCGCAAACTGGTGATCCACTATTGCCACAAGATTGTTAGTTAGATGCAGCCTAGCAAGCGACTATGACGACGAGGTGGACAAATGGAGAATTAGTCACCCGCCAAACCCAGTCCAAACGGATGGCGGTCGCGATATTTGAAAGCGTGGGGGGCTCCGCGGTGTTCCGGGTCCCACGGGTATATATAGTAGTAGTGATGAATACTATATATATAGTATATTACCTATTATTTATATTTTTATACTTATACTATAGTATAATAGAGGAGGATATTCATGTATATTATTGTACCGATTGGATTTCGGCTATCTTTAAAATGAAACAACGAGAAAATCAAGAGGCCTGCGTTTTATACGTGAGGGCGCATTTCAGATATTTATTGTACCGAAAGTGCTCGGATCACGTAGTTCGAGTTTCGATGTCCTGAGATTCTGTATGAAGAATCACCGAACACTCGCCCACTGCGACATATTCCTGCGTCTTAGAAATTAAACTTACCCGAAATCGGCGGATTTCGGGTTATCATTCTTATTTCGACCCCAAGAATCCACGGAATCCACGACTGATTCAGCGTGGATTCCTGTGAGATTCCGTTGGATTCCGGTTGAATTCCCCCCCGGTGGATTCCGTGGATTCCGTGTGCGATTCCCGGATTAAACAACGATTGAACCCAGTTAACAGGACGAGAAATAAAAAAATAGAGGTGCAGTCGAAATCTACTAGCCGGTGTTGTAATAAAAGATAGTCCGGGATATTTTATTCG
>JAWQFJ010011663.1:0-50000 GCA_034096865.1 Theodoxus fluviatilis
CAGTTTCGCTCAGTCGTACAAAAGTAACACTTAATAAAGAAAGATCGCTTTCTACCCTGACATGAGAAACATGAGTTGGCAAAATCGCCTTCACAAGAAAAATGCATCTGTCATGCTGAGCAAAGGAGGAAAATGCACAGCACGCAAAGTGGAGTGATGTAGAGGACGGTTTGAAAACATCCTGCTATTGTCTCGACGTCCTCAGAGAGAAGGTGGGAAAAGATATTGAATATGAAAACAGGAGGAACAAGGACAAAGGTATAAATATCCTCAAACCGCTACCTGTCTGCAAAAAGATGGAGAGTCAGGTTTTATCCCAAGATTTGTGGAAGACGCGAGTTTTGTAGACCAACAACTTGTCATCAAGGTTCTGCATCCATTGGTCTTTCCAGAAGTAAGTATGCAGAGAGCTTGTCTGCACAGCGGCGATCAGGCCTGATATGAGCTTCTCTTCACCATTCACAATTTGTTGATCTTCGTATTTGGCAGTGCAATGAAACTAAGGGACTTGCTTAATACCGAGCATACACAGAGGAAGTCGCCTTCTTACTGTGTGGTAAGAGAAGATGTGGTCTGTGGTACTGACCATGACTGTGCAGGGATTTGAGCTGAGTTTGAGTGGTGGTAGCTTGTCACAAACACAAAACCACTCAGAGGTCTGTGCTCGAATGGAGGGTGTTCTGACATTTCACCTTTGCACTTCTGATTCATTGCAAAGAATGTATGTCCTCAGCGCTATTTTGTACTTCGTCGTCATCGAAAAACAATGACTCTCTTCGCTTTTTGTCCTGTGTGTCAAGTGCCCAACAAGGGAAGACAAGGTGCGAGACATGTAGCAGTCGAATGTCATTGACGACAATGCGGTTCGGGGTTTGAAGCTTGTCACGTAAACGCGATCACTGCTTGCTGCACGCTGTTCCGGCCTAGCGCCAGAGTTTGGAGAGAGGAAGTCTAGACATTCACAGTGAAACCGTGGAGAGTCTGAGACGACGTTTTGACTGCTGCACATAGGACGTCTTTGTCAGACCAAGTGACAACGTTCAGGAAACGCTTGTTGCCATACCTGACTGCATCCACGTTTATGTAGAGCTGTGTGTTATACAAGAAACAATACCGTGCTATCTGAACAACAAGCTTCCGATACACCATCTCTAGAAAGAACTCCCGAAGGAAAACCATCGTTTGCTGGAGTAAAAAACAACAACAAACAAACGTGGACGTGAACTTCATAACAAAATGGAGACATAAAACAGTGTAAAGTGGCTTGAAAAGGAAAAAAATTATTAAAAACACCTCTTTGCTTCAAATAGCAGTTATGGAAAACGGCAGATCCTCCAGAAAATCGTGGAGTGCAAGTACGGGAAAAGTCGTATCAATATAAGCAAATAAAAGACCCTTGTCAAACAACTAAGTACCTTTTTATTCTAAATGTGATTCCCTTGCCCAAAAAATGATGTGAAAATGTTTGTAGAACCTCCAAGAAAATCTAACCTCAGCAAAACATAAGATCCGGAAAGAATCAGCAGAAGAATTCTGCGTGAGTCATGTCAGCAGCTTGCCTTGTGTTCACCATGTTATTCCAACTGTCTGTCGACACAAGCATCATTCCCAACTCCTGGATGACGTCAGGCATCTGTTCAGTGCCAAAAACGCCAAAACCTCTCATGCAGCACTGATTTCCGACCCATAGCGCCCACCTCACAGGTCATGGCGTCTTTTGCAAGAATCGCCTTGCCCCACCTCGAGGTAGAGACATTCAATCTTCTTGACCTTGATGTATTTGCATACAGGACACAACGTACCACCGAGAATTGTACAGTTTGTGGACTATTAAAACACATTCCAAGCGTTTCAGACTAACTGCTGCACAGGCTCAGACGTTCACCGCTTTGAAGATAGTGAGAAAGCTTTCTCACAAATCGGTCACAGTGTTTTCGCGTCATCGCAGCATTTCACCATCAACTAGCTTGAACACGTCACCCTATCTCCGGCACTTATCTTATTTACTTCAAACTGCAGACCAATTTTCAGCTACTGTGGCTATAGACTCCTCAGACGTGTAGATGACAATACTCTTAATGGACTGGTAAAGAAATGTCTACACAATATACCCCCAGGAAGTACAAGACCTCAGAAATTGGCGTCACCAATACTACTGAAAACGGATTCCTTGAAAAGAGATGTGATCGTAGACTTGATAAAGACCAAGGGCACCCTGTCATTGCTGGTGATCACAAGTGAATCTGCTGGGGGTAACAATTAATCAATGCCTAAACTAGAAAGACCACCGAACTATCACCAATATTTCCGCCGAAATGATTGAGAGACTACTTCCGCACACAAAAGACATAGTCACGAAAATATTCAGCATTAACATCTGTGATATTTCAGCAGATTACTGACGACAGCAGAGAGCCCTCCTCCAAGCAGCACATCCTGGCAGACGTCTTGTCTGCCTCCAGAGCAGACCTGCTCTACAACACGAGTTTTTTGTGCCGCCTTCTGTGGCACTCCTGGACACTGCACCCTGAATACTGACACTCAGAGGCCGACATGGGGAGGAAATGGACACTGAACATGATACGGAAAAGGAAGCGGGATGGGAGAGAGGTGAGAGGGTGGGAATATTTTTATCGTTAAGATAGGGCTTGAGTTTAATTTATTTAAGCATAGCCAGGTCGGCATGATTTTGTACGTATGTTTTGATTTTACTAGCCACTACTTTAATGAACACACTAAACATTTTAGTGTAATTTAACTTCTTTCCTGCTTTCGTTTACTTACATTATGTCAGTTTTGTTTCAACTGGTTTTTAGAAAATGAAGCCACACACGGAAGTCGGTATACAGCCTTTGTGTTGCACTCAAACGTTGGACCCTGACGGCACAGTCAGCTCCACGAGTCAGTCTTTTCAAGAATGATTCAGACCTCTAGAAGTGCCAATCCCGTCAGCTTTCCTCCATTCCACTCCTCTTTGGTCGACATGGGGAACTTGTCTCTGTCATGGACTTTCGTAGCAACAGTTATTTGCCGTTAATCACTCCTTAAGAATGGAAATGGACGCGACTGAGAGAAGCCACCTAAAGACGTGTAAGATCACAGCTGCCTGTGTGACAGCGCTGAAGAGCTGTCCTGTCAGCAGACAGGCCTTTTCCAACACGGAATGACGCAACACGCTTTTTGCTGGTGGCCCTCCTCCATCGTCTCTCTTGCTTGGCGATGTCCTGACTTCCCTTCCACCATCACTTTTCCCCCTCTCTCTTTGTTGCCGTCTTAGTGAATGCGGCAACAGCCTTCTCCCCCTTGCTTTGTTGCCGTCTAAATGAATGCTGCAACACCCTCCTCCCCCTTCCGTTGTTGCCGTCTTACTAAATGCTGAAAACATCCTTCTTCCCTGTTCTTTCTTGCCGTTTTACTGAATGCTGAAACACCCTTCTCCCCCTCCCTTTCTTGCCGTTTTACTAAATGGATGCAACACCATTCTCCCCTCCCTTTGTTGCCGTCTAACTGTATGCTGCAACATCCTTCTCCCCCTCATTTTGTTGTCAGTTTACTTAATGGATGCAACAAACTTTCCTCCCTTCCTTACAAACCCTTACTGGAATGCACGCACATTGACCAAAGACTGGCCTCGCCACACTTGAATGCAAAGCAGCAGTATATACTGTAGCAGAAAACAACAAAGGTTCCTTTGCCTCGACAAATTCGTCATCACTGAAGGCGTTTCATATAATCCCAGACGTTGCAGAGAAAGACGTGGAACACACGCATTCACCTGGGAAAATAAGGTGTTTAAAGTTATCTTTCCTTGGGGGTGGGTGGGGGGGTGGGGTGGGTTGGGAGAGAAATGCACACTGCTTCATCTCTGCTACGAACCGTAGGAGGCTGAGGAGTTATACATTGTGATCGACGGGAATGATGCTTTATTCTTTGAAAATATTAAACACTCGGAGAGCGTACTTTAAGGCGATGCTTCACATGAAGGAGAATATGTCATATAAGCATGGTTTTGGAAAGATCATTCCATTTACATACGGGCATATAAAATCATTTTTCAGACGACTCTGAACAAATCAAGTGCCTATTTCCAAAGGCAGCGTGTTTGGGCTTTGCTATCAATGACACCACCCTGTGTTGTAACAGGTGAAGACAATGGGTGCAGAGCTCAAGAAAGGAGGATATCCGCAAACTGTAACATGAAGTGCTGCACAAAGGTCAGCAAAGATTGTGCAGCGGCCATTTCGAAGACAGCCATGTCACCTGTGCCACAGAGCGGCATAGGCTAATATGGAATATTGTGCCAAATGTTTTCTCAGTTCCAAATCAACCCTGCTGATGGTGGCCAAATTAATGTCCAATGATGGATAATAAAGGTATTTTACTGTCTGTGTTGTATGTTATGTACTAACTTATTGCATGAATACTTTGTACATGCACTGTCGCCAGGACGATGATGTAGCCGGGGCTATAAGGCAGGTTGGGAGCCTTCCCCCATCTTCCATGTGTTGGGGAGGCAGAAACACGTAAGGACACAGAGTCAGCGAGTTCCTAAATAATATTGTTATAAACTGCATACTACACCACAGAGATTGAACAGCTGCATGCTATATCAGTCTGTCAGACACATACATTCACCTCAATATATCATTAAAACGGGACAACGCCGGGTTCCGGGAAGGAGTTAAAAAGAGAGAGTACGGTGGTGACCGGAATGCTTCGGGTGAGGGGGGTGGGGGTGGGGAGGATGAGGGGGGTGGGGGTGGGCGGGGGTAGGGGTGGGGGGGTGTCACTGGCTGTCCATGTGAGGAGCTGATGTGGGATGCCAAACTCCGAGGAGTGGTTGCAGGGAATCTGATAATTTAGGCAGACAGGGATTCGTGAGAGGGACGGGGCAGCAGAATGCTGACAGCCTGGAGACAGGACAGGAAGTAAGAGCAACACACACTCCAGGAGGTTCCGGTTCTGCCATCTTACATATACAAGTTCTGCTTTTTTTATTCATTTTACTTAACATTTATTGCAAATTCAGGACAATATTACTGTAACAAATTTACATTCTTGCAGATACGTAAGTGTACCCAAACTGTTTTATACTTTTTCTGCCTTGGGTTTTCTTTTTGATCAATCCACTTTTAAGCTCTCACGTAATACTCATCTGAGGTTATGGTCACTGTGTTGCCAATGCACTCTCACAACAGCGAATCACTTTTTTTCCCAAGAAAAAAGAAATGAGAAAACTATATTAATGATAGCATATGCACAAACACACAGACATAAACACACACGCGCGCGCGCTAGCACACATACGCACATAAATCATTGTATACAATATTTCGACATTTCAGATGTCATATAAGTACAATTATGGTTATCGTTATCCTTCACTTCACAAATGAAAGTGTGCTCACAAAGCTTCGCTTCAGGGGGCCAAGTGAACAACCCCCCTTTTCCAGGGACGCAACTCTTTCGCCCTTTCGCTTTGTACATGAAGGCTATGAAGGAGTTCCAAGTCTTTGTAAGTAACGTCTTTGATATAATGGAGGGACACAACGCCACATATAGGGACGTTTGTGTAGAACGAAGGCAGGTGTATGCCTTGCAGAAAAGTTGTTGACGTCAAAATATAATATTTCCAGACTCATCAGGAAACAAATGCGTCTACAACTGACAGAAAGTTCTTACGTGACGTGAAGCCCGTGACCTCTCCTGAAACATAGAGAGAGAATGCCTTTAGTTGTATGATCAGGATATGGAGCCAGACAAGCTGTTCCGCGCGCGCGCACACACACACACACACGCACGCACGCACGTACACACACACACACACATAAACACACACACACACACTGACACACGCACACAGACACACACACACACACACACACACGCACGCATGCACACACACACTCACACACACACACGCAAGCACGCATGCACACACACACATACACACACACACACACAAACACACACGCAGCCATACACACACACACACACACACATACACACACACGCAGCCATACACACACACACATATATACACACACACACATACACACATACACACACACACACGCACGCACACACACACACACACACACACACACACACACACACACACACACTGACGCCAGCAGAGAGCCCTCCTCCAAGCAGCACATCCTGGCAGACGTCTTGTCTGTCTCCAGAGCAGTCCTGCTCTACAACGCGAATCTTGTGTGCCGCATTATGTGCCGCTCCTGGACACTGCACCCTGAATCCTGACACCCAGAGGCTGACATGGGGAGGAAATGGACACTGGACATGATACGTAAAATGGAAGTGGGATGGGAGGGAGATGAGAGGGTGGGAATATTTGTATCGTTAAGGTAGGGCTTGAGTTTATTATTTGTTTTAAGCATAGCCAGGTCGGCATGATTTTGTGTGTGTGTATTGATTTTACTAGCCAGTATTTTATTGAACACGCTAAACAATTTAGAGCAGTTTCACTTCTTTCCTGCTTTCGTTTACTTACATAATGATGTGAGTTTAGTTTCAAATGGTTTTTAGAAAATGAAGCCACACACTGAAGTCGGTACACAGCCTTTGTGTTGCACTCAGACGTTTGACCCTGACGACATAGTCAGCTCCACGAGTCAGTCTTTTAAAGAATGATTCAGACCTCTAGTAGTGCCAATCCCGTCAGCTTTCCACCATTCCACCCCTCTTTGGTCGATATGGGGATCTTGTCTCGGTCATGGACATTCGCAGCAAAAGTTATTTGCCGTTAATCACTCCTTAAGAATGGAAATGGACGCGACTGAGAGAAGCCACCTAAAGACGTGTAAGATCACAGCTGCCTGTGTGACAGCGCTGAAGAGCTGTCCTGTCAGCAGACAGGCCTTTTCCAACACGGAATGACGCAACACGCTTTTTGCTGGTGGCCCTCCTCCATCGTCTCTCTTGCTTGGCGATGTCCTGACTTCCCTTCCACCATCACTTTTCCCCCTCTCTCTTTGTTGCCGTCTTAATGAATGCCCTTCCACCACCCTTCTCCCCCCTCTCTTTGTTGCCGTCTAAATGAATGCTGCAACACCCTCCTCCCCCTTCCGTTGTTGCCGTCTTACTAAATGCTGAAACATCCTTCTTCCCTTTCCTTTCTTGCCGTCTTACTGAATCCTGTAACACCTTTCTCCCCAAGCCTTTTTGCCGTTTTACTAAATGGATGCAACACCCTTCTCCCCCTCTATTTGTTGCCGTCTAACTGTATGCTGCAACATCCTTCTCCCCCTCATTTTGTTGTCAGTTTACTTAATGGATGCAACAAACTTTCCTCCCTTCTTTACAAACCCTTACTGGAATGCACGCACATTGACCAAAGACTGGCCTCGCCACACTTGAATGCAAAGCAGCAGTATATACTGTAGCAGAAAACAACAAAGGTTCCTTTGCCTCGACAAATTCGTCATCACTGAAGGCGTTTCATATAATCCCAGACGTTGCAGAGAAAGACGTGGAACACACGCATTCACCTGGGAAAATAAGGTGTTTAAAGTTATCTTTCCTTGGGGTGGGTGGGGGGTGGGGTGGGTTGGGAGAGAAATGCACACTGCTTCATCTCTGCTACGAACCGTAGGAGGCTGAGGAGTTATACATTGTGATCGACGGGAATGATGTTTTATTTTTTGCAATGATTAAACAATCGGATATCGCACTTTAAGGCGATGCTTCACATGAAGGAGAATATGCCATATAAGCATGGTTTTGGAAAGATCATTCCATTTACATACGGGCATATAAAATCATTTTTCAGACGACTCTGAACAAATCAAGTGCCTATTTCCAAAGGCAGCGTGTTTGGGCTTTGCTATCAATGACACCACCCTGTGTTGTAACAGGTGAAGACAATGGGTGCAGAGCTCAAGAAAGGAGGATATCCGCAAACTGTAACATGAAGTGCTGCACAAAGGTCAGCAAAGATTGTGCAGCGGCCATTTCGAAGACAGCCATGTCACCTGTGCCACAGAGCGGCATAGGCTAATATGGAATATTGTGCCAAATGTTTTCTCAGTTCCAAATCAACCCTGCTGATGGTGGCCAAATTAATGTCCAATGATGGATAATAAAGGTATTTTACTGTCTGTGTTGTATGTTATGTACTAACTTATTGCATGAATACTTTGTACATGCACTGTCGCCAGGACGATGATGTAGCCGGGGCTATAAGGCAGGTTGGGAGCCTTCCCCCATCTTCCATGTGTTGGGGAGGCAGAAACACGTAAGGACACAGAGTCAGCGAGTTCCTAAATAATATTGTTATAAACTGCATACTACACCACAGAGATTGAACAGCTGCATGCTATATCAGTCTGTCAGACACATACATTCACCTCAATATATCATTAAAACGGGACAACGCCGGGTTCCGGGAAGGAGTTAAAAAGAGAGGATTGCCAAGAGTACGGTGGTGACTGGAATGCTTGGGATGAGGGGGGTGGGGGTGGCGGGGTGAGGGGGGTTGGGGGGTGGGGGTAAGGGTGGGCGGTGTCATTGGTTGTCCATGTGAGGAGCTGATGTGAAATACCAAAATCCGAGGAGTGATTGCAGGGAATCTGAGAATTTAGGCAGACAGGGATTCATGAGAGGGACGAGGCAGCAGAATGCTGACAGCCTGGAGACAGGACAGGAAGTAAGAGCAACACACACTCCAGGAGGTTCCGGTTCTGCCATCTTACATATATAAGGTCTGTTTTTTATTCATTTTACTTAACATTTATTGCAAATTCAGGACAATATTACTGTAACAAATTTACATTCTTGCAGATACGTCAGTGTACTCAAACTGTTTTATACTTTTTCTGCCTTGGATTTTCTTTTTTATCAATCCATTTTTGAGCTTTTAAGTAATACTCATCTGAGGTTATGGTCACTGTGCTGCCAATGCAGTCTCACAACAGGCAATAACTTTTTTCCCAAGAAAAAAGAAATGAGAAAATATATTAAGGATAGCATATGCACAAACACACACACACACACACACACACACACGCGCACGCACGCGAGCACACATACGCACATAAATCATTGTATACAATATTTCGACATTTCAGATGCCATAAAAGTACAGTTATGGTTATCGCTATCCTTCACTTCACAAATGAAAGTGTGCTCACAAAGCTTCGCTTCAGGGGGCCAAGTGAACAACCCCCCTTTTCCAGGGACGCAACTCTTTCGCCCTTTCGCTTTGTACATGAAGGCAAGGAGTTCCAAGTCTTTCTAAGTAGGTTAACGAGTAGAAAAGAAGTACTGGAGACTTTTGTCCAACTTCAAAATTGTATTTCAGAGCTTTCGGGGCCAATTAGGCTCCTTCTTCAGTGAAGTAAAAGGATATGTGCGAACGAGTCTGCCAAATCTGACGTCGCACCACTAATGACGTAATGTCTGATGCCCAGCAACGAAATCTACCTGTATCACAAAGTAACTAAATAGAAGTGCAAAAATAGAGTCTAGCCTATAAGGATTAACAGATATACACAAATTGCACTTAGAAATAAAGTACCACAAAACCTAACGTTGCGCTGATAAGCTAACACACCATATCAAACCTGCGCAAAGCACGAAATATAAAAGACAATACAATCAAACAAGAGAAGGCGAAAAATTACCGGGATAACACGCAGCAGACTCAATCGAAAAGGGGGGTAATGGGGGATGCAGTAAGTTAAAGCGCATCTATCTTCAGTGGTCTAGAGAAAGCGAGTTACGCACTCGGCTACATATAAGCACTGTGACAACAGTTCAAAAACAAACGAGTGAGTGGGGTATGCGGCACGGGGTACAGGCATCAACAGCGGCGGCGGGTAACGGGAAAAGGGGTGGGGAGACAAAAACAGGGAGAGGGGCGTAGTCCGCATGCGGGACTCGGGACAAGGAGAGCCCAAGAAAGAAGTCAGAGGTCACCAGACCTGTAGGGCTGCAAGAACAACCGTGCATGCGTGGAAAGAGTCATGGGAGGCACGTGCCAAGTGGCGTTATGCACGGGAAAGGTATGTCACAGCACGGTCACAGGGGGTGAGTGAATCTCAAGAAGTGTAGGGGCACGGGAGTCACTAGTAGTGGCTCATGAACCCTAGGTCACGGTTCAGTCCAGCCCCGTGGGTGCCGAAAAGCTTGATGAGCTGCTGCTCGACCACACGTCTCCGTCGTGGGTCTTGCAGGTGTCCCGTGAGCACACTAACTCTCAGGTCAACCTCGGTGTGGCCTTGTCTGCTGAAGTGCTCTGCCACCGGGAGTGGAGTGTGATTCCTGATTGTGGCCCTGTGTCCGTTCATACGTTGTCTCAAAGTCTGTCCCGTCTCACCGATGTACCAGGCATCAGGGCACTCTTTGCGGCATCTGATCAGGTATACCAGATTATTGGAGCTGCAGGTGTAGTGTCCCCTGATGTGGTAGGTAGTCTTGTCTCGGGTGACAGTCGAGTCTGGGCAGATGATGTTGCACGTGAGGCAACGGGGGGTGTTGCAGGGTTGCACACTTCCGGGGCTGGTAGGGCTAAGAGGTGGAAGTTGGCTCCGTACCAACAACTGCTTCAGATTAGGTGGTTTTTGAACTGTTGTCACAGTGCTTATATGTAGCCGAGTGCGTAACTCGCTTTCTCTAGACCACTGAAGATAGATGCGCTTTAACTTACTGCATCTCCCATTACCCCTCTTTCGATTGAGTCTGCTGCGTGTTATCCCGGTAATTTTTCGCCTTCTCTTGTTTGATTGTATTGTCTTTTATATTTCGTGCTTTGTGCAGGTTTGATATGGTGTGTTAGCTTATCAGCGCAACGTTAGGTTTTGTGGTACTTTATTTCTAAGTGCAATTTGTGTATATCTGTTAATCCTTATAGGCTAGACTCTATTTTTGCACTTCTATTTAGTTACTTTGTGATACAGGTAGATTTCGTTGCTGGGCATCGGACATTACGTCATTAGTGGTGCGACGTCAGATTTGGCAGACTCGTTCGCACATATCCTTTTACTTCACTGAAGAAGGAGCCTACTTGGCCCCGAAAGCTCTGAAATACAATTTTGAAGTTGGACAAAAGTCTCCAGTACTTCTTTTCTACTCGTTTACGAGTCCAACACCGGCCTCCTGTTTTCTAGATAAGTAGGTTAACGACTTTGATATCATGCAGGGAGACAACGCCACATAGAGGGACGTTTGTGTAGGAAGAAGGCGGGTGTATGCCTTACAGAAAATGTGTTGACGTCAGGGTACATTATTTCCAGACTCATCAGAAAACAAATGCGTCTACAACTGACAGGAAGTACTTACCATAATTGGAGCCCGTATTCTCTCCTGAAACATAGAGAATGCCTTTAGTTGTATGATCAGGATATGGAGCCAGACAAGCTGTTCCGCGCGCGCACACACACACACACACAGGCACACACACACACGCACACACACACACACAGGCACACACACACACGCACACGCACGCACACACGCACGTACGCACGCACGCACGAACGCACGCGCACACATAACACACGCACACATACACACACTAACACACGCACACGGACACACACACACATACACACGCACGCACGCACGCATGCACACACACACACACGCACGCACGCATGCACACATACACACATACACACACACACACACACACGCAGCCATACACACACACATACACACACATATACACACACACACACACACACACACACACCGTGGATGCTGCTCAAAGCCTGTTTTGTCTTACTGCATATATATCTACAGTGGATCGGTCAGTAATATTTCCACTAGGCATTACATTTGTTGTCAATAAGTGAATTTAGCCCTGGAAAAGGTCTGTGCAGCTGTAAGAATAGACATGTCCCTTTTATGACGCAAACATGCTGTGTTGCAAATAACTAGAAAACGTGTATGTACCTAAGCAAGTGTGGTAATATTTTCTGTTGTTATTCTTTGTTTCAGTGGTTTTACACTCTCATTATCGTCATTGTTATTTTCGTCGTCTTTGCCATCGTCATCATTACAGTTTCGTTTGATGTTTTCTCTGTTGCTTCTACTAAAACACCATTTAGTCTTACACTGGCGTTTATTCGAAAAGAGAGAGAGGAGGGACATAGTTTGTCTATTTGTTTTCACCTTCCAGTGCCTGCTAAGAATGTGTCTCTTTCAATATGTTTTTGTTGTTGTTGATAAAGAGTTACATTCTTACATCTTCATGAGTTAAAGGGTTACACGCACAACTGCCCACCTCACTGATTGACACGTTCTTTTAACCCGCTCTCTGTACCACTTGTGATGAAAGCATAAACACAAACATTTATAGAAACTTCTTACGAGAAGGGAAAAGTACAGATCTTCGATAATCTAACAAAATGTGTTCAGCAAAACGGTTGATTTGTCTGATATGTTATGGTTTTCTCCATGTGTACTTTCAATGCTTCGGGCAGTTCTGCGTCCATGGAAAACTCTTAACAGTTCTATGAAATCCTGATGATTCCGCACAGTCTTGTGGTATGTATTTTTCTTAGCTAGGATTTACTGATTAGTTAAGTATGTACATATAAAATTACTCAGAACTGATAATGATTTTCAAACATTTTTTGTGACATTTGGAAGCGTTGCGTCTTTAAACCTGTTACTACTATGAATACATTTTGAAGCAAAAACACAAAACTGCAGAATCATAAAGCGCAAATACTCCAAACTGTGTATTCTTTTGAAATAAAAACATTCTATTCATCAACAACACTCAATAATTCATGATTTTTTTTTAATTCTGGAGGAGTTTTGTCGTTGTGTACATTTTTTACTATTTTATCAAACAGTAGTACACATTTTGCCCAAAATTACCGCTGTTATGTAATATCTCACAGGATGAAAGACAATCTGTGTGTGACACCATTGTCATACATGACATATATGCACACATACACACACATACATACACATATTTTTAAAAATGTATATATATATATATATATATATATATATGTTTATCAGTTTATTGGGTCAAAAAGAATATACAAGGAGGACAATATTACACGGAAAGCAAAACAAAGGAAGATACGAAAATAACACCAATGTATTGAATGTCATCATCATCATTATCATCATCATCATCATCATCATCATCATCATCATCATCATCATCATCATCATCGGTTAGGGGTTGCAGGAGACTGGGAGAGGAGAGGTGTAGTGACAGGGGTGGCATGGGTCGTTTAGTGGGTTGGATCTCAGGTGCGGGAAAAAAACATATATACATACATTCTGAGCTAATTCTTATAAATACACATACTTACATATATATATACATATACATGCACATACATACACATACATGTACACAAACATACACATAACATATACATACACACATTCATACACATACATTCACACACATACATACACACATGCGCACACACTCAAACCGGAGACATTGTCTTCCTCTAAACCTTCATGTTTCATAAACAATCAATGAAAACTTCAGAGGTTCTAGAATACTTTTACGGCCATGACATGGAACACCTGGTCATGAAATGCATGACATATTATTTTCCACGGCTGCTTCATTAGCACCACCCATGTTCTAGTTAGAAACAGGCTGACGTAACACAGAGCTAGTTTCCCAGACAAATGCGACACAGGTGGAAACTGCACAGCTACTTTGTCTGGTGAGGCAGGACGTGAGTGATGGGCAGCTGTCACAGCGGCAGTAGAGTTGTCTCCCATGACCCTGTCTGCTGTACTCCAGAGACTTCAGTCCACAAATGAGAGTGACGCTCACCATCCTGCTGCCATTTCTCCTACCTGTACTGCTCTCTCTCTCCCTTCGTCTATCCTTGCATTCTCTCTCTCTCTCTCTCTCTCTCTCTCTCTCTCTCTCTCTCTCTCTCTCTCTCTCCCTTTGTAACCAATGACTATGGTACGATTCGTAAAGTGAGTATGTACATTTACCAAGAATTTAAGATGATAACGGAAGAAATGGAAATACTAAGTATGAATCATTATATTTTTGAAAACTAGTGCGACTACGTATACCAGTGAACACCGTTTCCCTCGATACTGTGTCCAGTCATATATTACTATTTTCCCGATACCGCACTGCTATGTTATGTAATTTTTCACCTTGCAATGGGCCGGTGGTCTAAGCAATAAAGTTTTTCGTTCGTTCGTTCGTTCGTTCTCTCTCTCTGTATCTGTCTGTCTCTCTCTGTCCCTCCCTCTCTCTCTCTCTCTCTCTCTCTCTCACTTTCTCCCCCTCTCCCTCTCTGTCTCTCAAACAAGCCATTCACTATCTCGCAACACTTTCATTCTACCACAACCTAGAGTAGACATTTTCAAAGACAGTATTACATATCCAGGTGTTATGATATGGAATACACTTCCATTGCATCTAAAGCACAATACTTCCATGAAGTATTTAAAAGTACCCATACGTGATTATATATTCAGATGATCTCACTGCTCTCGCCTGTACATATGACACGTATTTGCTTGAACTTGAAGACTGACTGAGCTGACAGTTGTCAAAGGCATCTACTAAAATATTTGTCATTGTTGATCATATTCTTCATCTTACCAACTGTTGTACATATTAGCTACTGTGTATTTTTTCTTATCTACCCATGTTTTCATTTTTAGGACAATTTGTAAGATAGGCACAAATGCCTAAAATTCCATCCTTGATAAATAAAAAATCAATCTATCAATCAATCAATCAAAATCTCTCTCTCTCTCTGTGTCTCTCTGTCTCTCTGTCTCTCTCTCTCTCTATCCGTCTCTCTCTCTCTTTCTCTCTCTCTCTCTTTTTCTCTCTCTCTCTTTCTCTTTCTCTCTCTCTCTCTCTTTCTCTCTCTCTTTCTCTCTCTCTCTGTGTCTCTCTCTATCTCCCTCTCTCTCTCTCTCTCCCTCTCTCTCTCTCTATCTCTCTCTCTCTCTTTCTCTCTCTCTCTCTCCCTTCCTTCTTCCCTCCCTCCACCAATCCCTCCATTCCTTCTATGCACGAGTGACGAATCTCGCCTTTGCTGTTTCCAAAAGTGTCACTGTCTCATAAGTAGTTGAAGAGGTCGCTACGCAGGACTGTCTTACTCCAGCAATACACACAGACATGGAGTACACTGACATTTATCTTGTTCACAGTCGATGCAAGGTACGCATTTACAACATTTAAGGCGAGCAACTGTCTCAGAGACTAGACATTTTGACCAGTCAGCTACATTATCTTTCCAACTGAAACTCACGGATGTTCTGTGTTTTGCAGTGTTTACAGATGGAATGGCTCTCTGTAAGGAGGGACTTCTGTTGCTTGTTTCCATGTTTGTTTGTTTGTTGGTGCTTATTTGTTTTATGTTTGTTTTCTTGCATCTAACAGCAAACACGTGCTTACCAGGTCATCCTGTCCCGAGGCCATGGTGAGCAGACAGATGAAACAAAACTCAGCAGCGTCGTGACGTCTTCAGCCTACTGTCGAAATTGGACGCTCCACCGTCTCCAAGGAAACGCAGGCGTCTGCGCACTTGTTCACTTCCGCCTGTCGTGGGCCTGGATCTGGGACAGAGAGCGCTTGCCTGTTGTTGCCTTGCAGGGGGCGTTCTCGTGCCACCTGGTGGGAGACGAGACAAGGCGTGCCACGTGATTAACGAAAAATATTACTATTCAGAGACAATGAATAAACCTTAAGGATGCTGTGCACAAGAGCTTTATGAGTACGTCAGGTACAGTGTGTCGTCTCTTCATTTTTCAGGGTTGCCTTGTCCAACACCCATTCTCCACACTTTTGAGAAGTATTGACTTATCTTTGTCTTAGCACTGAGCGAGAAACAGTGAAGAGGCAAATATTCGTCATTTGAAAGAGGCTGATTGTGTTACGCTTGAGTAGAGCTTAAGTATTAAGCATGGTACTTTTATTTTAAAAATCACATTATGATCATATCATCAGGTACGAAATTAAAGCTTAGCAATGGACGACCAGGAAGTTGAAAGAGAAGACTTCTGCTTGACTTCAGTCCTCCCCCGCCTACTCCCACTGCCAGTCTCCCGGAGACGCAGGCGTGGCTTGGTTCCCACACTCCCACTAATGTTTGTCTCGCCTGACTGCAGCCACTGCAGGATGCTCTACTTTCATTTCGCTTGCCTGGATCCCTGTGGATCACGGGTTCTGTCCCAACAATGCTGCATCTGCACCGGGGAAGGGGAGGGGAGGAGGGTTGGGGGGTGGGGGTGAAGGGAGTTTGCAGTGGAACAGCTGCGGAGACACAACGCTGTCCTTGAGCACGATGCACGAATCTGTCTGAGGCAAGTTCTAATAAATGAGATCTACGATTCGGTTGTGCCTCGCTTGGTACATCTTCTGGTATTTCGTGCATCCATTCAACATGAGAGACGCTGTGTCGCTTGGATGCTTTCACAGTGGGCAGGACCTAGAGTACAGCTGGGGGTAGAAGGTCGCAAGAAGATTGTCAACCCGTAGAGGACTCCATCGCACTTGCTTATCTTCTTCTTAAGCTCTCACCTTATCTCTGTCGCTTCATCACGCCTTTATATACCTTTTTACATGGTATCTAGAATCTTCGAGAACCGCGTACGATCTACTCGGCTGTCCCGAAGCTTCACGAATGACGTCACGTGACCAGCCGAGACAAATTTAGCCTACTCCGTCACGTAACTAAGCAACAGCATGAGCGAAGAGGCTGATGTAAACAGCTCGATGGCGCTACGATATTATGGTGCATTCCAGATCTGATTTACTCTGAAGAATTAAGAACAAAAGCTTTTGGATGCAACAAGGAAAACCAACAGTTCAAATGATTCCACTCCACAAAAGTCTACGCAAGCTCTGGAAAAATGTGCAGGCAGCATTAGAGTAGAAGTAAAAGTCAAGAACCTTTATAAAAAAAATATATAAGCTTTATGATTTGACCTAGAATGTAGTAAGCAAAAAGCTTAACTCAAAACATTGTAAAACAATACAAAAGAGTAAAGGCAGTATCAGAAAAAGACAAATACATATCCCTTCAGCATCTACACAAATGCCTTATTCAAGAAGAAAAAAAAGTTGGTTGAAATGTGGAATACTTTCTAAAAGCCGTAATGATTCTCACTACTTCTGGACTCTTATATAAGTCCACCAGACAGTCACCTCCTAAGCTTAATATTGATGCAGAAATAGGAAGAAGACATTCCGAAATTATTATTTTTTCTCTATATTAAGACATCTGATTTCAATGGTGTAATTTTCATTCGATCGACTTTGTTGCGCTTATAAAGGCAAAACTTGGTATAAAAAATTTCGGTTAATTAAGAATACGGCAGCAAGAAGCGTTTTCAAATATTACGAAAACACAAACCCAGGGACAGGCTGAGATAGCGACGGCCGATCCAAAGCCTTGTTCCCCTGGCGTCTGCTCATTTCTTTGATAAGGAGGGACTGTCGCGGATGCACCAGGGTTAATTTAATAATTTTTTATTTAAATGCTCGCCATTGTCGCGAGTTTTATTTATTTAGTGAAGATGATAAACACTTTAATTAACCTGGAGAGGTTTTCATGCAAAACCTCAATTGCCACTTCCTGGAAACACTAATAAACAATAGAAACAAAGAGCAAATGCATAAATGACACTGAGGGAAGAATAAATGCAAAACACAATTTTTATTACACAACAAACAACGAAAATAAAACCCAACCCCTGAAGAACCCCACAATACTTACAATGATAAAAATATAGTCAACATCACACAACAGTCTCATCCCACTACGCACAGGTTCCAGGGCAAGAGGTCGGCCTCACACAGGCGCGACATTGCGGCAACCTTCGGAAAAGATAGACACTCACACTCAGGTTCAAGGGCAAGAGATTGGCCTCACCCAGGCGCGACATTGCGGTAACCTTCTGAAAGATAGACCCGCCTCTGACCGCCGGTCTCACTCCGGGATCAGAGGGGGAATGCTGCCACTCCGGCAGTGTAATCAAACCACACCAACATCAACACTTCCACAGGTCACAGTCCCACTGAAAAACTCCCCCGCTCTCCCTACCGACAGCAGAAAGTTCCCCATACACCTTACCCCATCATAGACCAGTCCTCACTCGCTGGGTCTGGAAACCCCCGCGCACTTCTGCGACTAGCGTCGCTCGGCTACCGTCCACTCTCGGACGGCAACCCAGTGGACAACCGCGTCCACGACTCTCCTCGGACTGGTGGTTAGGTGGACTTCTGTGTTCACTCGCCGCGCGTCTCCTGACGCCGACTCTGGATGCGACCCCATGTCGCGCTGCTCTCCTCTCCCATGGACGAGTGGGTAGGCGGACCTCCGTGTCCCCTGATGTGACCCGATGTAGCGTAGCTCTCATCTCCCAGGGACGAGTGGGCAGGTGGACCTCCACGTCCCTCCGTCGCGCGTCTCCTGACGCCGACGCTGGATGCGACCCCTGTCGCGCTGCTCTCGTCTCCCATGGACGAGTGGGTAGGCGGACCTCCGTGTCCCCTGATGCGACCCGATGTCGCGTAGCTCGTCCCCTCCGTGGACTGGTAGGCAGGCGGACATCCATGTCCCCTGATGCGACCCTCGTCGCATCTCTCGTCCCCTCCGTGGACTGGTAGGTAGCGGACATTCATGTCCCCTAAAGCGGCCCGATGTCGCGTAACTTGTCCCCTCCATGGACTGGTAGGCAGAAGGACATCCTTGTCCCCTAATGCGACCCTCGTTGCATCTCTCGTCTTGCAGCACTCCGTCCCTCCGTGGACCACAGGTTGGCAGACGCCGCGTCTCCGAACCTCACTCCTCCTCACGTCATCAAGACAGCCCGTGAGGAGGAAGAAACAATAGAAGGGGGAGGGGGGGGGGGGGGAACAGAAAGAACTGAAGCGAAAAGAACAAAAGCCTCAAAAACCCAGGCCGTGATAATTATACAGTCAACCACTGCAGTACTGGCACACTCAGAGCTATCCAAGGCTTGGACATCGCTGTCCAACCTCACATGACGGCCACGCTCCTGGGCGCCATCGCGGCAGCCCAGGGAGCGCCCGCTCCACACGACCACTCGTCTCAACACAGACGCTATGACTCCTAACCCACGCCAGCCTCCCGCGGCGGGAATCGGCCACGTGACTCGCCCCACCCCATAGCACCAATGGGAAAAATCCGTGTAGATCACGAGGTGACGCTTACCGCGTCAGCATAGTTCAAACTATCGTTCCCCCTAACGAATTAGCCAAACCCCCCCCCTAAGGAACTTTCCCCTCCCCTACCCAGCAACGGATTCAAACTCCACTGGACCTACTTCTAAATTTATCTTCTCTTGTCCACGTCACGCGACAAGGCCTCCCAACCTAAGACTAGACTACATGTACACCTCAACTACACTCTCCAAACATCACAACACCCATGAGCAGTTATTCAACAGACTAACTCTCAACCACCCATAAGGCAAAGCAAGACAGAAGTCTCCTTACCTTAAGTCACTCAACCGAGCATCGGCCACACCACACGCAGCAATATTCGCTCCACAAAATAACTAATCCTTGCTACTGGTACAGGGACTCAGCACACTAACCATGTATAGGCACTGAACACTTCCCCTCTGGGTTCTGTCAAACACGCTAACTCGCATGAGCTATGCAAAACTCACCACCAACCGCACAACACAGACCGAACAGTCCTCATCACTACACCACTCCAATACTATCAAGACCTCTCACAGCAAAGTAGAGCTAAACATCTCCAACACGTGTCAGTGCACAACGCCGCACCTTCCACTCAAGCCACGACTATCAGATCACTGCACTGGCACTCGCCAACCAAGCGAACCATTACACTGTTCTATCAAACTCCCTTATACTCCTCACCTTCCTTATCCGCCACTCTCACTGGCCAAACCGAAAAACGCACGCTAGCACAGACAGGGGCACTTGGCAATCCCCGCGCCTCACAGGGAGAGAGATCGGGAAGACGGATGCCTCAATGTTGCGACCCCTAGGGACACAACACCCCGCAGACTCCCCAGAAGACGTGAAGTGACCAGGGCCCGTATTCACAACGGCGATTTATCTTTTTAACACTCGATTTATCCCCTAGCCCCGCGTTATCTTGATCGGTTAGATAAGGTACGCTCGTCAGAGGATCCTAGGTTGCGCTTTGCTATGTATACTGGTTTCCAGCCAAGGGAGAGCGGAACAGGCAGTTGGAATCGTCTGAGTTTAGAGATAAATCGGAGTTAACATAAATCGCCGATAAATCGCCGTTGTGAATACGGGCCCAGCTCCCTGCCTCGCCCACGCTCATACGGGTAGGAGCACCAGACATCTCCGCACCCCCAGGGAGAAGAAAGGTGGACTCTCGCACCAATTAACCCTCTGGAAGCGACGAAGCGCCCAGCTTCCTACGAGAACACGCACGCATTCCACACACAATCACTAGACTGACAAGCAAACCGGATGACTAAACTATCAACTCACGGACATCCACATCTCCGGCGTTCACAACAACAACTTTACTCGACCAGGACTCCCTTGGAACCGATAGTCGGCACACATCAGAGCATTGCCGCTAGACAGAAATCTCACTGAACCGAACGTCACTAACAACCATAACCTAAATAAGATGGCCCACCTCTACCGGGCAAATCACCCTTATAACCTAAGTCCTCCATTCACAAAACAACAGAGTTGAACAGTGAACTTTAACCGAGACAAGGCAACTCAATGCAGACAATACTCTCGCCTTACGTACCATTGCTATTGCAGACACCCTCCTCGGGTTCACACGCACTCATATCAGGAAGGTGCGTAGGGCAACCTCACACCCCCCAGGGGGAAAGAGAGCGGGCCCCAAGCATACCGTGAACAGACACACTCAGACTCCCCGAGGAGGAGCGAAGCGCTCCACCCTCTCCCCGACACACAGCACGCGATGATACCATCACCCTCTCTCTCTTCCACCTCTCCTTACACCCCTTCACATCCTCCGCATGCACCTGTCGCTCTCAAGCACCTTGGCATGCACACGTCGCCCTCCAGTGACCCGTCCCTCGTGGACCAGCAGGCAGGCTGGCTCCGTGCCTCCGTGCCCTGCTCTCTCTCTCTCCTCGCCAAGGAGAGGAGAATGGTATCTCCGCACCCCTCCCGTTGCTGGTTTCCCCTAGGGCTGGGGCGCAAACCCTCCACGCCAGGGAGGCTCTGCTGGCGAAGCAATCCGTGCCCCCAAGAGCCGCACTCCCGTTGCGGTCTGCCCCCCTCCAAAGGCCGAAACATGAGCGCAACCGCGTCCTCTCTCCAAGAGGACAACCGCCCTCGGCGGTGATAGCCACCCAACACAACAACATCCTCTCTCCAAGAGGACAACCGCCCTAGGCGGTGATAACCAACCAGCACCCTTCCAACCCAGTCTCACGCACTCTCCTCAACAGGACACGAGACAGCAGATGGCACTTACTCAGTACACTCTCTTGTACTCCTCACCCCCCATATCAGCCCTGTCACACCTCAAGACACAACATCACAATTAACAGAGGCAGACAAACACAGGCACTGCACCACACTAGAAGGGTGCGTAGGGCAACCCCACACCTCCAGGGTGAAAGAGAGCGGGCCCCATGCAGACCGTGATCAGACACCCTCAGCCTCCCCGGGGGGGTGTAGTGAAGCACCCCACTATGCATCTGGCCCCCACCAGACTCACACCTCCAACTTATTACGCCACAACACCTGCTGGCGTCCAATAATGGCGCCAGCCGTCAAACACTTCCAACCCTACCAACACAGCGCCTAGCTGTCCATTCAACACACATCAACAACTGTTCCACAAGAGTGAAGGACAACCTTTGGAAACCATACACGGCACACCTGCCTGACTTAATAAACACTCAGTCTAATCACACCCAGGGACCTTTTCATCAATGTCCTCAAGCACCATCACAACTTGTCAAGTCCACAAAAAATTGGAGTGAGTCATCAACAGCCAGCCACTGTTTTCATCCATCCTCCTACCACTGTTGCTAACGAACGCCTCTCACTATAACAAATAACACAGTCTCTCTACTTATAATACAGAATAGCCAATCACACTTTCCTGCACTTCACCAGCATTCTAGCAACCTCACACATCGCATGTGAACTGCTCCTCTGCAACAAACACACAAATGCACAATCACCAGTTGCAAAAATCAAACTGACGTTTGTTTGCCAAGGTCGCTCAGCTAAAGGACACCTCCTCCCACTGCACTCAGTCTCAGGGCTTGCCCAGCACAACCCCACTGGGACCAGGCCTAGGCTTCTCCTGTATAGGTAATGCCCTGATTGAACTATATTCTCCCCACAGGGAAAGAACCTTACGCCTAAGCAGTTTTTTTAGCTAGAATTTCCAGACTAACTTCACAACTCTCCAGTAAGTAGTCAATTCTAGAATAATAACACATCTCTCCTATCAGCCAAACAATATTTCTAATCATCCACCACAGAAATGGCTCCGGGCAGCGCATAAACAGGTAGGATACTGGAATCACCCAGCCGGGCGTGATTCTCCACAACGAAATCGGCTACAGGTGAGTCCATAACTACGCCTCTACTTCGCCTGAGCAGAAAGGACCGTCCCTGCACTCGCCCTGCGACGCACTCCCTCTCCCTAAGCTTTCCTTCAGCCTAGCAGCCTTGCTTACTCAAGCAGTCCCGCCTGCGCGCGCGTGACCACATCCTCACAAGCTATGTCTCACACCCCAGCATCCTGTTGGCAGCATCTAAGTACATAGTATGGGGCCAGCATCCTCACTTCCGCATCCATAATCGCCGGATCTAACAATCACCCCCGCTGCAGTCTCCACAAACATAATATCACCACTCTTGTTTTAGCATCCATAACTAAGCCCTATAAACAAGAATCAATTTGGAAAACTGGGAAAACACCGTCCCGCAACCAAGCTAAGCCACGCTCGGCAACAGGCAAAAGGGAGTACAACCAACAATGCAATTCAAGTAACCACAAGAAATGCAAACTTAAAAAATACAAAGCCCTCAGTGTCACGTGTCCCAGGAATGTGGCAACCCGACAAACATGGAGGTAATTCTCAAATTACAAACAGATAGAATCATGGCAAAGCTCGCCATTGTCGTGGATGCACCAGGGTTAATTTAATAATTTTTAATTTAAATGCTCGCCATTGTCGCGAGTTTTATTTATTTAGTGAAGATGATAAACACTTTAATTAACCTGGAGAGGTTTTCATGCAAAACCTCAATTGCCACTTCCTGGAAACACTAATAAACAATAGAAACAAAGAGCAAATGCATAAATGACACTGAGGGAAGAATAAATGCAAAACACAATTTTTATTACACAACAAACAACGAAAATAAAACCCAACCCATGAAGAACCCCACAATACTTACAATGATAAAAATATAGTCAACATCACACAACAGTCTCATCCCACTATGCACAGGTTCCAGGGCAAGAGGTCGGCCTCACACAGGCGCGACATTGCGGCAACCTTCGGAAAAGATAGACACTCACACTCAGGTTCAAGGGCAAGAGGTTGGCCTCACCCAGGCGCGACATTGCGGTAACCTTCTGAAAGATAGACCCGCCTCTGACCGCCGGTCTCACTCCGGGATCAGAGGGGGAATGCTGCCACTCCGGCAGTGTAATCAAACCACACCAACATCAACACTTCCACAGGTCACAGTCCCACTGAAAAACTCCCCCGCTTTCCCTACCGACAGCAGAAAGTTCCCCATATACCTTACCCCATCGTAGACCAGTCCTCACTTGCTGGGTCTGGAAACCCCCGCGCACTCCTGCGACTAGCGTCGCTCGGCTACCGTCCACTGTCGGACGGCAACCCAGTGGACAACCGTGTCCACAACTCTCCTCGGACTGGTGGTTATGTGGACTTCTGTGTTCACTCGCCGCGCGTCTCCTGATGCTGACTCTGGATGCGACCTCATGTCGCGCTGCTCTCCTCTCCCATGGACGAGTGGGTAGGCGGACCTCCGTGTCTCCTGATGTGACCCGATGTAGCATAGCTCGTTCCCTCCGAGGACTGGTAGGCAGGCGAACATCCTTGTCCCCTAATGCGACCCTCGTTGCATCTCTCGTCCCCTCCGTGCACTGGTAGGCAGGCGGACATCCCTGTCTCCCCTAATGCGGCCCGATGTCGCGTAACTCGTCCCCTCCCTGGACTGGTAGGCAGGCGGACATCCTTGTCCCCTAATGCGACCCTTGTCGCATCTCTCCTCCTGCAGCACTCCTTCCCTCCTTGGACCACAGGTTGGCAGATGCCGCGTCTCCGAACCTCACTCCTCCTCAGGTCATCAAGACAGCCCGTGAGGAGGAAGAAACAATAGAAGGGGGAGGGGGAGGGGGGGGGGGGAACAGAAAGAACTGAAGCGAAAAGAACAAAAGCCTCAAAAACCCAGGCCGTGATAATTATACAGTCAACCACTGCAGTACTGGCTCACTCAGAGCTACCCAAGGCTTGGACATCGCTGTCCAACCTCACATGACGGCCACGCTCCTGGGCGCCATCGCGGCAGCCCAGGGAGCGCCCGCTCCACACGACCACTCGTCTCAACACAGACGCTATGACTCCTAACCCACGCCAGCCTCCCGCGGCGGGAATCGGCCACGTGACTCGCCCCACCCCATAGCACCAATGGGAAAAATCCGTGTAGATCACGAGGTGACGCTTACCGCGTCAGCATAGTTCAAACTATCGTTCCCCCTAACGAATTAGCCAAACTCCCCCTTAAGGAACTTTCCCCTCCCCTACCCAGCAACGGATTCAAACTCCACTGGGCCTACTTCTAAATTGATCTTATCTTGTCTGCATCACGCGACAGGGAGTGTTGGCAGGCCCAGAGAGACCCCATCCCATCTGGGTTGAGAGACCACTGTCACCTTGGTCTTGTGTTGGACTAGGCCATTACCATCAGGCCTGGGACCTGCCAGCAGCTCCATGGGTAAAATTAAAGTTGTGGAAAGCAGCTACGATTTGCCTCATGCCTGTGCCCAAGCCGTACCCCCACTCCAGCACATTTGGCGTCGTCGGCAGGATGAGACATGAGGTTGTTTCTTCAACTTTCTGAACTACCATCGGAGTCGGACGCTGTAAACGGAGGAAACGACGAAATAGTACTGCCTCCATTTCGCCATCAGACGCCTCCAGCTCGAAATCTCCGCCATCTCTGCCCCTCTCGAAATTTGGCATCAACCTCCACCTCACCTTCAGGAAAATGGTCAGTGCCATGCTGCAGTGCACGACCTCCTCCGTATCTTGCCACTCGATTCCTCGCTATCACCAGAGAATCCCTGCCACAACAAAGTCGTGAAGAGGAGCCACAACATGAAGCTGTCTCTCCAGGGGCACCCGTCCAACCTGCCTTTGATGAGACTGGAGTCACCAGCCTAGCCCCTCACCCGAAAATAGCAGACGTCTTCCCTGAAACGCTAGACAAACGGCTGGTACTCCACACACCCGCCTCCAGGACTCATTCCCGTCAAAGACGTTTCGGTATTTTGTGACTGCCGTTTTCGTGTTCGTGCTGAGAGACAATGAACAGTTTTGTGGGACACACGGATGCAATTCCCTTCATTGGAATTGACACTTTAATTGTAAGTAATTCGTTTGATCAACAAGATAGGCAATTCTGCATTGCTATTTTGATTTGTAAATGAATGGAAGATCTCTGTCTACTTTTCTTTCCATATGCGTAGTTGTAATGAAAAATAACGGAACAAAAGCGTAAAGCTTAAGTTAACTATACTGTGCTCTTCGATGTGATGTCATTACATATCTGTAGGATTTGTATAAATATCTGGTTTCTTTCATCCCTCGGTCTAGGCCTTCTGTGCTGATGTCTCTTCCTCTGTCTGTAGTGCCTGTCATCCCTTGCCTTCCCTGAAATCTGCCATGCTCCCACTGGAGCCTGGGATCTACTTGTTGAGTCGATGTTCTGCGAGCATCACGATACACAGTAACTAATTCTGTACCACTATTCAAATTGTTTAGTGAATAGTTTTGTTTCGTACAGTGCGGAGAGAGAGTAGGAGAGAGAGAGAGAAAGAGAGAGACAGAGAGAGCGAGAGAGAGAGAGAGACAGAGACAGAGAGAGAGAGACACAGAGAGAGAGATACAGAGAGAGAGACACACAGAGAGAGAGACAGAGAGATAGAGAGAGAGATAAATAGAGACAGACCGAGAGAGAGAGAGGGAGAGAGAGAGAGAGAGAGAGATTGAGAGAGAGAGAGAAATAGAGAGAGAGAGAGCAATACAATGACAGTCATATCAAAAGAGTTACCGGTGAATGTAGTCAGCTCTAGATATCCGCACTGGTGTTGACAGTCCGTGCAAAAAGGCGATAGGGGAAGCACTGTGACGTCCTCGCTGTGGGATGACAAGCCACGCCTGGTGCTGCCCTCTAGCGACAGGCAGCACTGCACGAGATGCGTCTGGACGTGTCTTGTCCTGCTGCGAGAGAGCTCGCCCCGTGTGTGTTGTGTCTGCAGTGGAGTGCGCAGTATGACAACCCCTTGGAGAGGCTTCTACAGTCTCAGCGTTGGTGGCGTGCTGTGCTGGCAGTGACAGAAACAACTGCCTGAATATCCATCTACGCGTTCTTTGGGAGTGTGCTGAACGTTTACTCAACTATAGAATGACGGAAATAAAATTTTGTCATGTATGACGCCGATTGATTGATTGTTTTGTTGGCTAATGACCTACTGTGAAAACTAAGAAGATGTCAACCTTATATACAACACCACACTGACCATATTTTCATTGCACTCGCTGCATGAAGAATCGCGAAATAAATAAGTTTTTATTTTCACATCCGGGGAAGTATAGCGGATCCTACAAATGTACATTTGGTATCAAAATGTTGGGAACATAATGCAAAGTCTATGGATAAATGGGAGAGTCTTTGGTGAATAATTACTCACATACAACTGCGCGAAAAATGTCGATTAAACTGGTCTTAAACCACTACCAAAATAAAGACAAATACTTATCCTATAGAATAGTATATTACAATATGGCATCCATACTATGTTGCTTACTGGAAAACCAGTCTAAAAAGTTTAGTTATCCGGCCTCTGGAAGTATCTCGACAGCCCTCTTGGACATTCACACAGCCTCAGTTAAATCTGTCTTTGGGGGAATTGAGCATGCTTACATTTAGCAATGTGCTATTATCAAAAAAGAAAATTATTATTTTAAGTGTTAATGTGTGTTGTTAAAAATTGTTTTAACAATGAAAAGCAAAGCAACCTTTTTATTGATTTCCTTGTGCTCAAAATGTCAATGAACCGGAAGTTCCGTATCAAGTGCATTTTACACTGGTTCATCAACGTAGGGGCACAGTTGTCAAAAACTGAATATTGTGACAAATGCGTAACTGTTTCTTCGAAGTATATTAACTACGACAATTTTATCATGGGCTGATTATATCAGGATATATTCAACAAACGCATGATATGTATGCGGAGGTAACAACATGTAATGTAGCCTTCATATATGACTTGTTGCCAAATAATAGATCAAGTTAAGGATTTTTTGTCGAATTAAAAACATATGTGAAGGAAAGTGTGAAAATGTGTAACAACCCGATTTATGAAACATGTGTGTAGTATACTGCATGACATAAGCACCCCTTGCCCGGAATGGCAGTGCATTGAGTGGAATGTGTTGTCACAAGAAATCCTCTACTGAGCAGGAATCTACGGACAGTTCTTCCCTCTTCATTTTCCCGTTGTAATGATCAATAGTCAGAACCGGTCTGTCCTGTCATACTAAGGGCTGAAAGGTGATGTGTGTGTATATGTATGTGTATGTGCGTGTGTAAGTGTGCGTGCGCATGTGCGCCTGCATGCGCGTATGTGTGGACATGGGTGTGTGCAGGCGTGCGCATCTGTGTATACATGCATATGTGCATGCGTGCGCATCTGTGCGTGCATGTATGTGTACATGCGTGCATGTTTGTTTGTATGTGTGTGTGTGATTGCGTGCGTGCGTGCATTCGGATGTGCGTGCATGTATGTGTGTGTGTGTGTGTGTGTGTGTGTGCGCGTGTGTGTGTGTGTGTGTGTGTGTGTGTGTGTGTGTGTGCCCATTCTACAAACATGCTGAAGAAGAACAAGGCAACTTCGTCATGGCGCCTAGAGAAACCTGTATAAGAACAGACACCACTGCACAGACGTTTTGCCAAGAAATCACTCTCACTGCATAAGTAACGCATTTACAAGGAGAAGAATGCACACGCACACACACACACACACACACACACACACACACACAAACATATACACACTCACACACAAACGCACACACACACATACACTTAAAAGAACGAGAGCGCTCGCGCGCACACGCACACACACACACACACACACACACACACACAGACACACGCACACACACGAACACACACACAATGAGGGAGAAGAAAGAGTGGGGTGGGGTAGATGAAAGTGGGAAAGACAGAGACAGAGAGAGAGAAAGAGAGAGAGAGAGAGAGAGAGAGAGATAGAGAGAGAAAGAGAGAAAGATACAGAGAGAGGGATACACGACGGGCGGTGTTTTACGGCCTATAGGCCTTTGAAGGCTATGTAAGGCCATTAAGCACGAAAATCACTAGAACAGTTTCGAGTAAAGGTAAATCAAGTAACGGTGTCCCTAGTTATTCGAAGAGAGAGAGAATGAGAGAGAGAGAGAAGGAATGAGGGAGGGACGGAGAGAGAGATATAGAGAGAGACAGAGAGAGAGAAACAAAGACAGAGTGAGAGACAATAGACAAAGAGAGAGAGACGAGACAGAGAGAGAGAGAGAGACGAGACAGAGAGAGAGAGAGAGAGAGAGAGAGAGAGAGAGAGAGTTAGATAGAGACATAGATATATTTTCGGACCAGTTGATTTGTCATTTCGTAATTTCATAAAGTAAGATACTTTCACTGCTGCCTTCCAAAGCTAATTTTACCGTCATGATTGCATGAGTACGCCCGCACGCATGAATACATACGCACACACACGCACATATAAATGCACATACACGCGCGCGCAGATGCACTCCTCTATATTCATACGTCACATGGGCAACGTAATGACGGTTATTCATGGAGAAAACGATAAGACAATGCACAGTGATATTAAGTGATCGTCACCAGATACACCTGGCAATATTTTTCCGGACACAGCAAGTCTGTAGAAAGTCAGAGTGAGGTGGGAGTGAAGTGCGGGTGTAGACTGACTGCGTTCTACTGTGGACTGTGGATCTGCTGTACCCGTCAATAGAAAACTCGGGGTAGTGCAGGATGTGTACAGGAGGAGACCCGCGCTGTCCCAGCCACCACCTGAAAGCCTGGCTTGTAGGACGGACGTGGTTGACGGAGAAATACTTCTCCCCTCACAGCTCTAGTCTCAGTCTTCAATGCTTGCCTCGAGGAGAGGTCGCAAAGAAAGGCGCCCGTGAATTGCGTGGAGTTTGCATTCAGACACACGCGGCAGCAGCTATGGATGGCCGGAGACGCGTTGTTGTCTCTTAGGGACGGGCCGAGCGAAAAATCTTCATAGCCGCCTTCTTTGAAGGACAAGAACTAGAACGCATATAGTAGAAGACGTACATGTATGTGTCCGTACATTTTGAGAAATAAAGATGGGTCGATGATGGTAAAATATTGCATCAAATTATGGAGAGAGTTTGATTACAACTAGAAATCATCGGAAATATTGATGATGGATAAGTTATACCTTTATAATTGTACCCAGACCCATAAACGATTTGTCAATAAACTCGCCGATCCCCTTGAGTGTCCCGACGCCGTAGCTGGCAGACGTGCACAATCGAAGTGTGATGAACAACGACACCTGTCGGCGGCTGTAGTGGGCTGCATATGAACATACTACACGGTAGTAGGCAACTAAATCGGAAGTTTGCTACTAAATTGCGAAGTAAGGTCTGCATGAAAGCTCACTACGCGTAGAAACCTCCTAAGTTGGCCACTAAACGACCCAAAATTTAGTGGTGCTCTGTATCAGCACTACACGGCTAAGTAGCCAACTAATTGCAAATTTCAATGGGTGACCTCTCTCCCGTTCACACAGAAAACGCTCTATTTCGGGATACTAGCAACCCATCCATAGAAAATGTAAGCCATGCACAGCATTAATTTATCAAAGCTCTATGTTCAATGCATTAATACGTCGGGAAAGCTTTTAAATTTTACACATCGAATGCAGGTCGACTCATCCACGCTGAAGCATGAGTTACCCGTTGCCATCGGTCACGGCGTATTACAGAGAAGAGTCATCAGTCATCCGTCATCCTTCCAGCGGAAGGATGACGGATGACGCCGGAAGGATGACAGATGACTCATGACGCTTCTCTGTAATACGCCGTGACCAATGGCAACGGGTAACTCATGCTTCAGCGTGGATGAGTCGACCTGCATTCGATGTGTAAAATTTAAAAGCTTTCCCGACCTATTGATGCATTGAACATAGAGCTTTGATAAATTAATGCTGTGCATGGCTTACATTTTCTTTGGATGGGTTGCTAGTATCCCGAACTATGAGCGTTTTCTGTGCGAACGGGAGAGAGGTCAGCCATTGAAATTTGCAATTTGTTGGCGAGTTCACCTCTTGTCGTGACCTCTACGCATGCGCATTAGATGGGATATCCCAAGATAAAAATAACTATTCATCTGGGTCATTACTTCGTTGTGGCGAGCAGTAGCGTTTCATGCAGACCTTACTGTCGTAGTTGGGAACAACTCAAAGTTGTGAACAACGAAGTAGACAACTACGACGTAGTTACCAACTAAAATAGTAGGTTCATATGCAGCCCACTACTGATGTCGCAGCTACGTTTTTCAATCAGCAGAGCCCAAGCGCGACCGCAGTCGCTCAGCCGATAGCGGTTTCAAATTCGGCGCCGTTTGCCGAGATAGGACGGCGCTCGCTAACCAAGGCCAAAATCTTCTCACACCAACTGCGCGGATCGGATTTCTCATTCTCGCCACGTCAGGCAAACGAAACTGTCTATTCAGTCCAGAACTAAATACCTTTATCGGATTTCATAAGAACTTTACATTATACATGGAATCACACTTGACCAGAATGTACACTTGGCTACGATCACTGATCGACAGCTCACGAGCTCATGAGCGCGATCTATGTCATTGCGCCTGTATGCGTAATCGCGGCAGCGCATCAGTACCGCTAAAAGCGAATGCGGTTACGTATAGGCACTGCTGATTGAAGAAGTTAGCTGCGACTTTAGTCGCCATCAAGTTTCATTATTGATCACATTTCGATTGTGCACGCCTGATAGCTACGGCGTTGTTCAGCGTGTTTGTTTACAAATCTTTTTCGGGTCTGTGTACACATCATAAAAGTAAAACCTATCTATTACAAATATTTCGCTAATTTTTTGTTGTATTAAAACTATTTTGGGATTCGGGTCATCCGAGCATGTATGATCGAAACAGCCGCCACTGAGGCAGGGCAGAGTAGACAGGAAAAAACAACACGGAGCATGAAGCTAAGATGGTAGAGCTTTTCGGAAGCTAACCGAAACGTCGCGAGTTCAGTCCCAGCCTGAGACCTTATCTTTTTTTCCCCTTTCTGTCTCATGTGGAGCTTTGGCTGTGTATGTCAAACTGTATCTGAATGTGTTGATGCCATTTTTGAAATTATAATCGACCGATCTTTACTCATCAAAGGCTACGGAAACTTACTCTTCTACTACATGTATATGCATTCCAGTTCTCATTCTTCACAAGATGGAGGGTCTTATGCTGCTGCTACTCATTTTAGATCAACCTCCGGTCAACCCGTCTCCCGCCATTGGAGGTCGCCCCAGCAAGACTTCTCAAGACGGGCAGTCAGCCAGCTGTGCCAGGTCGTGCTGGAAAACGGGTGCGGATTTCAACACCGCGTCATGGCAAACGCCATTGAATCTCGTATGAAAGGAACAGTCGTGGTTGTGAATTGCCACTCCCTGTCCTGCCGCCAGGGTTCAGGGAAAGAGCAAAGCGACCTGTTGAGCGTTGCAGACATGGTTGGGTGGCTGGGGGTGAGAAGGGGGGGGGGATAGGAGGAAGGGGACGTAACAAAGCTTCTGCCCTCCTTCCCCTTGATTTGAAGAGACCGTGGAGTGAGCGAGCGAGCAGACGATCGAAAACGGGAGAGCTTCACACACACGCGCGCGCGCACACACACACACACACACACACACACACACACAGAGAAAGAGACAAAGACAGAGACAGAGACAGAGACAGAGACAGAGACAGAGACAGAGACATAGACAGACAGACAGACAGACAGACAGACAGACTGACAGACAGACTGACAGACAGACAGACAGACAGACAGAGAGAGATAGAGAGAGAGATAGAGAGTGAGAGAGAGACAGTGACAGATAGAGAGAGAGAGACACTCAGACAAACAGACAGGCAGACAGACACACAGACAGACACACATACAGACACACAGAAAGACAGCCAGATATAGTGAGATATATATATATATATACAGAGAGAGAGAGACAGAGACAGAGAGAGACAGAGAGAGAGACAGAGAGAGATGGGGGTGGGGGGCAGACAGGCATGTAGGCAGAAAAAAGACAAAAAAGACAGACGAAAACAGCTATATTGATTGATTGATTATTTATTGTCGGCCGTCGAGATATCAGTGTGCAATATTTTACATACTATATTAAATTTAAAACCGTGGTACAACAGTGTGGTAAAGATTAAGACATCATATCGATCTATGTTTAGTAGAATTCTATGTTTATTTAAGGCCAGGAAGAGAGAGAGAGAGAGAGAGAGAGAGAGAGAGAGAGAGAAAAGAGAGAGAGAGAGAGAGAAAGAGAGAGAGAGCAAAGAGAGAGAGAGAAAAGAGAGAGAGAGTGAGAGAGAGAGAAAAGAGAGAGAAAAGAGAGAGAAAAGAGAGAAAGAGAGAGAGATAGTGACAGATAGATTGAAATAGAGATTGAAAGATTGAAAGAGAGAGTGACAGAGATTGAGAGAGAGAGAGAGAGAGAGAGAGAGAGAGAGAGAGAGAGCAATAACAGTCATATCAAAAGAGAGTTACCGGTGAATGTAGTCAGCTCTAGATATCCGCACTGGTGTTGACAGTCCGTGCAAAAAGGCGATAGGGGAAGCACTGTGACGTCCTCGCTGGGGGCTGACAAGCCACGCCTGGTGCTGCCCTCTAGCGACAGGCCGCGCTGCACGAGATGCGTCTGGACGTGTCTTGTCCTGCTGCGAGGGAGCTCGCCCCGTGTGTGTTGTGTCTGCAGTGGAGTGCACAGTATGACAACCCCTTGGGGAGGCTTCTACAGTCTCAGCGTCGATGGCATGCTGCGGTGGCAGTGACAAAAACAACTGACTGAATATCCAACTACGCGTTCTTTTACAATGTGCTGGACGTTTACTCAACTAATAGAATGACGGAAATCAAATTTTGTCATGTATTACGCCGATTAATTGATTGTATTGTTGGCTAATGACCTACTGTGAAAACTAAGAAGATGTCAACCTTATATACAACAACATACTGACCATATTTTCACTGCACTCGCTCCATGAAGACTCGCGAAATAAATAAGTTTTTATTTTCACATCCGGGGAAGTAGAGCGGATCCTACAAATGTACATTTGGTATCAAAATGTTGGGAACATAATGCATGTCGCGACCACACCCGCTGGGTGGGCCCTGACCCTCTCAGGCAGAAGGAGTCAGGAACTCAAGCCCTATTTAAACAATTACTGACACACTTTTAGAAACAAGAAAATATTTATTAACCCCACCCTTAGCACCCCGCAGAATGAAATGGAAACGGTGGAAGGGATGGTTGGTGATGATATCCGAAGAACAAGGAATGCAACTTATGTAAACTAACAATGACAAATCAAACAGTTCTATCACACACACACACACCTTCACCCCACCACATGTGAAACTACATTCTCCTTCACACGATAAACCAATCACATGTGACAATACACTATCACTCACCCTGCAAACCCAAAAATTATACCACAACAAACCACAGTCCACCCAAACCACCCCACAACAACAAGATAGTTGTCCAACCAGCGACCGCTCCCACGCCGGCAACTTTCCCGTCAACACAACATCTCTCACTGTCCGACACTGTAACTTTCTCCGTCAACTCGACATCTCCCACTGTCCAACACTGTCTCTTTCCCCGTCAACCCGACATCTCCCACTGTCCAACACTGTCCCTTTCACGTCCACCCAAAACCCCTTACGACCCGATCACCCCCGTCTCATGGCCTCCCTCTGCGTCAAGTCGCAGAACAGGGAACGACGGACACAAGGTGCCCACAACCGTCGGACCTCCCTTGGTCAGGTGGCCTCCAGTCGATGAGTGCCCCTGGGACCCTTCGCTGTCGACAACAGCTATGCAGAGTAGTGGGGACCTTTAGGCGACGCCGACAGCAGTGAGGAACATCGAAGACTGGGGATGGGGACGACAGCGATGCAGGACATCGACGACTTGGTTGGTGCGGGTCGTAGAGCCATGCAACTCAGACAACATCCCAGGCCTAAACGGCCAGAATTAGCAATCATATAATACCTGGCACACAAATCACAAATACTTCACCGCCAGAATTAGCAACCATATCATAAGACTTTGCACACAATCACAAATACTTCACCGCCACATATATGACGGCCTTCAATCAAAACAATGCCGTAGCCTTTCACAAAAACTAGGGTCATTCCGCCATATTACCCTTTACGCAAATACACAAATATAAACAACAACCCTACCATGAACTGATTTAAATACTGCGCGGTGGGAACAACTAACATATTAATAACAAACGACCACCCACCGTTATACAATTCCCGTCCTATCCAACCTTCCCACCCGCTCCTAAACCAACTAACTCACAACCCACCAAAAAACTACACAAAGACGTTTACACACAACCAATACTCACATGAAGGCCAGCTCCAACCCCTAGGCAAGCAAATCTGTAATATTACTTGCAGGATTCTGATTTTTGGTGAGTTTGAAGATGGTGGTAAGAGCTTTCAAAATCCACCCAATTTTTTTTTCTAGGTCAAGGTCATTTTGGGGGGAAAAAAGCAGATGTATCGAAAAATAGCACATCTTTAGACCACTGATATCTGTGGAAATATATTGGTGATCTGCATGAAAACTTGTTACAATATAATTTAGACTATGATAATGAAGCCCTGTCACTTTCTTTGTTCTGAACAAAAAAGTAAAATTTTCACATAATTTTAATCAATATACGTACGAAATTTGACAATTTTAAACGGGTTTTCTTCCACATAATGTTTCACATTTCACTTGAAAATGTCTGTATTGTAATGAATTTGCTAGGGTTTCATCATAAATCTCTTCTGAGTAAGCTTGCAAATTTTCAGGATGATTAAAAGCACACAAACAAAGTTATCTTCCATTAAAGGTCAACACAAAGCAGAAAAAACGAGAAACCGAGAAAATCAGGTTCAAAGTCTTTATTACATCTGAAACACACAAAAGTGTCCAGCTAGTGAGCCCCTGCTCCATAGGAGCTGTCCCCACCCTTTGTGGAAGGCATTGCAAGCTTTCTCTTCTTCCTTTCCTTTTTGGCTGACTCTGAGGTTTGTCTCTCATACCTCTTCATTCTCATTTTGTCAAGGCGGTCAAATGCGGTTTCCATGTGATGTCCAACTTTGAGGTTCAGGTGACCAAATATGCTGAGCCTTCCCCTTTCTCCTTCATTGAAGGAGATGACTGCATCATATACAGCTATCTCCAGCCTAGTTCTCCCCACAAACACTGTTTTGGGACACCTCTTCCAGATCATGCTGTTAAAAGCCTCATTCACATTCTGCGTCCCACCATGCAGGCACTTGTCCAAGAGCTCATCTGTGCTGAGGTCATCAAACACTGGTTTGATTTCCTTCACAACAAATTTTGGAAAGGCATTAGCATTGGCTTTGGCTAAGCCTTCAATCCCCTTGTGAGAAGGGCACCAGGGTCCACAGTTTTTGTGGCATTTGTCCCGATGTTCCCAAATTGCCATGATTGCTTTTTTCATTTTCTTTTTGTCTCCCACATTCCCCCTGATTGCCCCCCCATAGTGCCCTTGAATTCTTTTAATTGCCTGTTGGGTCAGCCCTGCCTTCCCCCCAATCCCTTTGTATGTCTTTCCTCCTTCTCTGAACTCTTTGTTTTTGTTTTCTGCAACTTTGTCCATCAATCTCTTGCCCATTCTTTTCTGGACATGACCACAGCATTCTAGTTTTCTAATGGGCTTGTCATATACTGGTGGGGTAGCAGTGGACACAGTGTGAAAACTTTTGGAGTCCCCATCTCCAAGATATCCCAGGTACTTCAAACCATACCTCTCCTGAGATCTTCTGAAGATCTTTAGCATTCCAAGAGATTCCATCTGACCAGAAGTACCCTCGTGATTCTTCGAGCATTTTCCTTTGTGCTTGCTCTGCCAGTCATCCAAATCCTTCCCCTGATACCTTTTCTTTGCCTTCAAGCATGCATCACAATGGTTGCTACTGACATGCACATCCAACACTTTCGCACGATCAGCCTTACCAGAAGACAATACAGTGGCAACACCATTCTTGCTCACAAATCCACGTCTCTGCCAAGTACCATCACATGAAACAACTGCTTTACCTTCTTTCAAAGTAGAGGAGAATTCTCTGGCAGCCTTAGACATGGATGCTTTTGCTGCCCTTTCAGTAGCATCTGCAATTTTGTCTCTGTACTTAGCAAATGACTCATCACTGACTGGAGGTGGCATATTCATGTTGGAAAGAAATTTCTTTCCCTGTTCAAAATGGCACCCTATGCTGAACATGGACAATGCAAATCTCATATTCAAATGGTCCAGCTTTGTATTTGACAGTTTGAAATTTGCACCACATGCATTACAGGCAATTTGCAATGTGAAAGACAGTCCCACTCTTTGCTCAGACACACTATAGTCTGTACTTCCACAGCCTTCAGTCCTGCAGGGAAATGTTTGGATAAAGTCTGTTAGTACTTCAATGTCTATCAGTCTGTAGCCTGTTGAGTCTGCACTCCCACCTTCTGCTGATGTTGATGGGGTTGCTCTCCCACCTCCTGTGTCGATGGTGTTGCTCTTCCACCAACTGTTGATGTAGAGGCCACTGGTTTAGCCTCTTGTTTCTTGGAGGAGACCTCTACATACTGGTTTCCTCTGAAAGCCCTTGATTTCCCCTTTTTCTTCTTGCGTGGAACAGGCTGTGCTTCATCGCCCCTTCTTGTTGACGTTTTGCGAGGCATCCCCCTTTTCTTCTTGGGTGGAGGAGGCTGTGCTTCATCACTCCTAGTTGACCTTTTGCGAGGCATCTGAAAAAGCATACATACACCAATAAGTAAACACACTCAAAACCAACAGTTCAGCGAACAAAGAGGACTAAACACACTATTAAAACTCATTCCTAGATGCTTTCAGTAATTATTCGATCAACATCACCAACCACAACAATTCTGTAAACTGAATACTTGAGACTGACGGCACGGAATCCCGTCTGAATTTGCAGCGAAGTTGTCGACTCAGGTCAAGAAACTGAATCATTGAGATCGAAGAATGCAAGCTTGTTTATCAACTTATACACCACTGTGGAATATCTTTAGGAAATGCAAAGCAATACATACCTGTCAAGAAGGTGATTTGCGGCCAGAAAGTAATTCCATGAAGTGAATTCAGTCAGAATTCATGAGCGCGTTCGGCGTTCGTCGGTGTAGAAGTGATCAAGCAAGACGGCGAAGAAAGCTGCCTGCTGATTGGAGGATTCTATTCAGGGAACCAATCAGAGAACTGCTTTCATACAGGCTCTCCAAAAGAAGAAATCTGACGAAAAAATTATCGAAATCGCTTGCGTAGTTTTCGAGATATGACATTTTCTGTTTCTTGCATAATTAATGAGCTTTTAAAAGCCACACCCCCTTGATTTAAAAAAATGATTTTAAAATACTTCGGTAAAATGTGTAAGTTTCATATTTTCTGAAATGGTTTGTGCTTGGATGAAGATGACTTCCGTGTCAAAAAACGAAAATCGAGTTGTTTCATGAAAATGATGATTTTGGGAGGGTTGGAGCTAGCCCCCCGTCCTTTCCCTGGTGAAGAATTCCGTTGGTCTACACCAAACAAAGACAAAATAGTCTTCTAACTCTACTGGGCTGACAGAAGCCACGCCACACACCGGGCTGACAGCAGTCACACCACGATTTCTGCAACACTCCCAAGAGCGAGGTTGCCTTCGCGCCCACAAATCAGTGACTGACAATATAAAACCCTCACCCCCAAAAGAAAACGTGAGCATCTCCGGCAACTTCTTCTTCCCACAAATTCCCGTGCAAACCCGCGCCGAGCTCGCTCACCCCGTCCATTCGCACGCGAAACGGGAAACGCACAGACGAGGCACGTGACAACTCATCACAAACACACTACACACCACGCATACACACACAAATCCGCCTACACCAAAATTAACCCTTTCACCACCAGCAACCTGCTCGCGACAATGCAAAGTCTATGAATAACTGGGAGACTCTTTGGTGAACAATTACTCACATACAACAGCAGGCGAATCTTTACAAACTGTGCGAAAAATGTCGATCAAACTGGTCTTAAACCACTACCAAAATTAAGACAAATACTTATCCTATAGAATAGAATATTACGCTATGGCATCTATACTACGTCGTTTACTTGAAAACCAGTCTAAAAAGTGTAGTTATCCGGCCTCTGAAAGTATCTCGACAGCCCTCTTGGACATTCACACAGCCTCAGTTAAATCTGTCTTTGGGGGAATTGAGCATGCTTACATTTAGCAATGTGCGATTATCAAAAAAGAAAATGATTATTTTAAGTGATAATGTGTATTGTTAAAAATTGTTTTAACAATGAAAAGCAAAGCAACTTTTTATTGACTTACTGGTGCTCTAAATGTCAATGAACCGGAAGTTCCGTATCGAGTGCATGTTACCCTGGTTCATCGTCGTTGGGGCACAGTGGTCAAAAAATGAATATTGTGACAAATGCGTAACTGTCACTTCGAACTACGACAATTTCATCTTGAGCTGATTATATCAGGATATATGCAACAAACGCATGATATGTCAGGGGAAGTAACTCATAATCTAATGTAGTTATTCTGTATGACCTGTTGCCAAATAATCGATAAAGTTAAAGATTTTGTGTCGAATTAATAACAGTTTTTTGAAGGAAAATGGGAAAAGGTGTAATTACCCGGTTTCGGTACCATATCTGAAGCACAATGCATAATATACGCATTTTTTGGCCGGTATGGCAATGCATTTAGTGGTATGTGTTGTCACAAGAAATCCTCTACTGAGCAGGAATCTACGGACATTTCTTCCCCCTTCATTTTCTTGTTGTACTGACCAATAGTCAGAACCGGTCTGTCCTGTCATACTGAGGCCTGAAAAGTGATGTGTGTGTTAATGTATGTGTATGTGCGTGTGTAAGTGTGCGAGCGCACGCGCGCCTGCGTGCGCACGCGCGTCTGCGTGCGCATTTGTGTGAGCATGGGTGTGTGCATGCATGCGCATCTGTGTGTGCATGCATATGTGCATGCGTGCGCATCTGTATGTGCATACATGTGTGCATGCGTGCATGTTTGTGTGTGTATGTGTGTGTACGAGCTTACATTCAAGTGTGCGTGCATATATGTGTGTTTGTGAGACCATTCTATAACATGCTGAAGAAGAACAAGGCAACTTCGTCCTGGCGCCTAGAGAAACCTGTATAAGAACAGGCACCACTGCTGAGACGTTTTGCCAAGAAATCACTTTCTCTGCATAAAATGCGCATTTACAAGGAGAATAGTGCACGCACGCACACACACACACACACACACACACACACACACAGACACACACACATACACAAACACACACACACACATAAACTTAAAAGCACGAGAGCGCTCGCGCGCACACGCACACAACTAACACACAATATGAGGGAAAAGAAAGAGAGGGGTGGAGGAGATAAAAGTGGGAAAGACAGAGAGAGAGAGAGAGAGAGAGAGAGAGAGAGAGAGAAAGAGAGAGAGAGAGAGAGGGATAGACGACGGACAGTGTTTTAGTGTCTTACAGCCAATAAGCCTTTGAAGGCTTTGTAAAGCCATTAAGCACAAAAATCACTTTCACAGTTTTGAGTAAACGTACAAAAAGTAACGGTGTCCCTATTTATTCGGATAGAGAGAGCATGAGAGAGAGAGAAGGAGGGAGGGAGGGAAGGAGGAAGGGAGGGAGAGAGAGAGAGAGAGAGAGAGAGAGAGAGAGAGAGAGAGAGAGAAAGAGAGAGAGAGAAAGAGAGAGAAAGAGAGAGAGAAAGAGAGAGAGAGACCGAGCGAGAGAGAGAGAGAGAGAGAGAGAGAGAGAGAGAGAGAAAGAGAGAGAGAGAGAAAGTAAGCGAGAGAGAAAGTAAGCGAGAGAGAGAGAGTGAGAGAGAGAAACAAATTCACAGAGATAGAAAAGAGAGAGAGAGAGACGAGAGAGAGAGAAAGAGAGAGAGAGAGAAGAGAGAGAGAGAAGAGAGAGAGAGAGAGAGAGAGAGAGAGAGAGAGAGAGATTTTCGGACAGTTGAATTCTCATTGCGTAATTTCTTAAAGTAAGATACTGTCACTGCTGTCTTCCAAAGCTAATTTTACCGTCATGATTGCACGAACACGCACGCACGCATGAACGCATACGCACACACACGCAAACATAAATGCACATACACAAGCGCGCGCGCAGATGCACTCCTCTATATTTATATTTGACATGGGCAGCGTAATGACGGCTCAGTTCAGTTCAGTTCAGTCTCTTATCCCTGAGATGGGTTGTTGAGGCATGTCACGTTAAAAATCCTATTCTAAAAATACATCCCACCAAGAGACATAAATAGATCTGGAAATCCCAAAGCAAGGGACGCAACTGTGTGTGACTGCTGCTGTCTCGCTCCTCAGGCACAAATTGACACCGCTCCCGCTATCCGCTACCCCCCCCCCCCCCTCACGCCCCCCCCCCCCCCCATCCAGTCCCCCCCACCCCCCGTGCAGTCCCCCCACCCCTGTCTCTCTTCCTCCAAGCCCTTCTCTCGCAGAACGGCAGTCGTTCGTGCCATAGTGTGTGTTTGGGGAAGGGTGTGTGTGTGTGTAAGCGCGCGCTGCGAGTGTATTAGTGTGTTTGGTGAGTGTGCCTAAATTTGCACACCCTTTCCCCCCTCTCTGAGCAGTTCATGGGGCGCAGCTTTTGTTACACTCTTGTGGTACCTGGTAAACTGGCTAGTAGATGAGGTTCTATACTTAATATTGTTGTCAACATGAGGGATTAGCATACAAACAGCATTTATGCAATTTACATGTAAGGATTGTGGAGCTAGCACACTTATGATTCAACCACAGTCCCACTTCAAGCCACGCCAAATAAGGCAGGCGTGCTTACAACAACACAGGAAGCAGGTCCAAAAACAGTGTGGAGCTCAGTGGACTGGATCTCAATTCAGTGGAGTGTGATGGCCACCTTGAGTGAACATGTATACACAACACTCTGCATTGCTGGCTGTCACTTCCAGTGCCTCCACACAAGGGCATCGTCACCGACAACTCTCAGAACAGAACCTAATGACGGAACTGCATCAAGTCCAATTCCACAGTTTTGGATAGAAGAAGTAAAATGATGAGTGTACCATATGACCCCTTTTGTCCTGCCGTAACTGTCTGTAACGTGTCATGAGGGCACCTTTTGCTTTGAGAAAAGAAATGGATGAACTGCAGACTGTTAATTCAATTCAACAGAAATGGATTGCAAGGGTGGAATGCTGTGCTTGTCAGACTTCCCTTTGATAGAACTCACCACCATAGACAATTAGGCACCTTCTCCAGTAGTACAATAACTGCCACTAAGGTATGGAGAGCCCATAAAGTACAAGAGTGTGTCCATGTGCACACTCATATGTATGTGCATGCATAGAAGATTGGGTGGGGGAAGCATGTGTACTGGGAGGGGGGGACGGGGGGGGGGGCCAGACCAAGATAAGAAATATAGGAACAGCACAAGAACTGTGCAGCTATGCATTTCTGTAGTATCATTTTATATATATATTTTTTTTTCGGGGGGGGGGGGGGGGGGCTGCTTAGTAAGCTCACAAAGCTGAGAACACAACACAGGGGACTTCTCCCACAACAGAAACAGCAGCGGACTTTGCTGAACATGATTCATGCAATAGGACCGCAGGGATTCATTTTTGACAGTATGTAAATTGTAATATAAGCTATCTCCCCTTGCTGTCTAGAAAGGGCATACAACACATTAATTAAGTCTCCCAACTGAACAGTTCAACACTGACACTAGAGTGGAAGAAAATACAATTTACACCAGCTTGGGAAAATGATCAAAGCATGCACTCTTGCACAGGTGAGGGGTCCAAACTCATGTTAAACATGAATAGAGAAGAACTGCTAAAAAGAAAAATATTTGCAACAAGCCCCAAAGTAAAGACCTCAAACTATGAGAGCACAAACTTACCTATCTTTGAACAATTGGGGGAAAGGCACTGACAGTGACAACAGCCTAATTTACTTCACATTATCAAATAAGATTGTTCACCAAATCGAGACTGCTGGCCAAAATGAAACTAAATGTTAGTTCAGCCAGCCTTCATGTTTACTCATGGTGTAAGAGGAAACCAAAAAAGTTCTGTAGAGATCTACTCTGCCAACACTATCTCAACCTCTTCAACACACAGAAAGAATGTCATCAGACTGTGAAAACATAGGGGCCCTCACACATTTTCATTGCATCAATGTTGACTGAGGGCTCTCCAGAAATGTCAGAGCATGTCTAAGCTAATGTGATGGAAGACAACGGTAAACATCAATGAACTTCTTCACGCACAACCAATTTTGCACTGTGTGTTGCTGTTGTTGGAGAGGAGCTGGCAGGACATAGCTAGAATTCTTCCACACCTTTGCAATCCGCATGTAAACCTGACACTGAAGCCTGCACACAGTCAGGCTTGACTTTCCACCTCGGTGTCTCCAGGGGCGGGTTTCAAAATGCGAAGATCTCGGTAGATCTACGCAGATCTCGCCGAATGGGCAGTTTCATTCTTTGCTTGCTAGCGAGCCAATCGTAGACGAGCGTAGATTGAGCGAGGCAGCTTGAGAGGTGCCTAGCTTTTAAGATTCAATATGGCGGACAGCATGAGTACAGTGCGCGCCGCCATCTTGGAGACAAAAGTTCGGCGTGGATGCGTTGACCTGCATTCGATGTGTAAACTGTAGGAGGTTTCACGATTTATTAATGCATTCAACATACACCTTTGATAAATTAATGCTGTGCATGGCTTATATTTTCTTTGGATGGGTTGCTAGTATCTCGAAATAGAGCGTGTTCTGAGTGAACCGGCAACACGTCGGCCATTGAAATGTGGCTAGTTCACCTCTTGTCGTGACGTCTACGCATGCGCATTAGTTCGTCACGTTGGGTAGTTTCTTTTTTAGCTAGCTCTTACTGCAAGCAAGATCTTGCGACCAAGATCGACTACCTATTTTGAAACCCGCCCCAGAGATAGTCGTCATGGCAGTGAGCTGGGGTTGACCTATTTTCAAAGTTAAGCCGGCCGTTACCACGGGGAGTCTGTAGGTTGGTGCTGGCCATCTCCGGTTACACTCACACGTGGCCAGAGATTAAAAAAATCGTCCCCACTATTAATACATATCGGGAAACGCGTCCATTGACCTGGGAAACCCTCTGAAATCCAAATGTAGAAAGGCGCGAACCAACTGTCCAATGAGCATGGCGAAATTAGCTTGTGGCGCGAAAGTGACATCAGATCTATTCATATCGACCAATGACAGTCTCTTGGTGGGATGTATTTTTAGAATAGGATTTTTAACGTGACAGGCACCACTGATGACTTTCGGACAATCTTCCTCCATTGATCTCTATCCTCCGTGGCTCGCTGTGAGTCAGCAAAGGTCAAGCCTGTCCACTCTTTGATGTTGTCTTCCCACCTCTTTCTCTGCCTGCCTCTCCTTCTCCCACCTGGTACGGTACCTTGCAGGATGGTCTTGGCCAGCCCACTGCCTCTTGACACGTGACCGTACCACTTCAGCTTTCTGCTTTTCACGATTGAGAGCAGGTCTTCGTACTGTCCAATTGCTCTCCTGATCCTGTTGCTGACTTCCTCATTCGTGACATGGTCTTTATATGAGATGTTCAGAATCTTGCGGTAGCATCTCATTTCCAGGGCTTGTATCCGTCTCTGTAGTTCAGATGTGAGTGTCCAGGACTCGCATGCATACAAGAATACGGAGATGGCCAGCGTGCGCATGAGCCTGATCTTCGACGCGAGAGTGATATTTCTGTCACGCCATATTGGCTTCAACTTTGCCAATGCTGCTGTTGTTTGTGCTATCCTGGACAGTATCTCTGGTTTGGACCCTTCATCCGTCACGATAGATCCCAGGTATTTGAAGTTGTTGACAGCTTCCAGTTTTTGGCCCTTCACTTTGATTTCCATTTTGAAGCCCCGAGGATTGTTCGCCATCACCTTGGTCTTCTCGGCGCTGTTCTCCATGCCATATGCCTGTGAGGTCTTGTCCAGGTGCTCGACAAGACTAGTCAGCTCCTCTTTTCTTCCTGCTAATCCATCAATGTCATCAGCAAAACGTAAGTTGGTGATCTTTCTGCCACATATGCTGATCGATCCTTCGTGGTCTGCTAGGGCATCAGTCATTATCCTTTCGAGGAAGAAGTTGAAGAGTGTGGGGGAGAGTAGACAGCCCTGTCTGACTCCGACCGTTGTCCTGAACCATTCGCCTGTGGTACCAGTGAACAGGACCGCGCGGTTATTCATGGAGAAAACGATAAGACAATGCACACTGATATCAAATGATCGTCACCAGATACACCTGGCAATATTTGTCCGGACACAGCAAGTCTGTAGAAAGTCAGAGTAGGGTGGTAGTGAAGTGTCGGTGTAGACTGACTGCGTTCTACTGTGGACTGTGGATCTGCTGTACCCGTCAATAGAAAACTCGGGGCAGTGCAGGATGTGTACAGGAGGAGACCCGCGCTGTCCCAGCCACCACCTGAAAGCCTGGCCTGTAGGACGGACGTGGTTGACGGAGAAATACTTCTCCCCTCACAGCTCTAGTCTCAGTCTTCAATGCTTGCCACGAGGAGAGGTCGCAAAGAAAGACGCCGTGAATTGCGTGGAGTTTGCATTCAGACACACGCGGCGGCAGCGTTGCATGGCCGGAGACGCGTTGTTGTCTCTTAAGCCCTGCCTTAATAGCCCGACTGTCAGACGAGCGAACGGGCGTTTGGGGTTCTCGCCGAAACTGCGTTCGTTCTTAATAGAGCGCGCCGTCTGACTCCAAACGCCAGTTCGCCCATCTGACAGTCGGGCTATTAAGTTATAAGGCCTAACTTAATTGCTTGTCGTTCGGATGGTGTCGGCGAACTTGACGGAGGTGACGACTCAGATTGTTGTCATGGAGGTCACGGAAGAGAAACTGTGGCGTACTTAGTGAGGGTATGTGCTCTCAGATTGCTGTCTAGTATCATATAAACCGATGTGTGTGAGCTATTATTTTCTATACAACATCTGATGCAACATAGATGCATACATGTATATTCTTATTCTTATCTTTGATTCTGGTCGAAATCCGTCTGGTGGAAACTATACTCTATAGCAGTCGTCGCCAATGCGAGTACTCATTCTTATTGTAAAAGTATGGTTTATATAGCGATTTATCAGCCAAACGAAGTTGTCAAACCGCTCCCCCCTTCTCATGCAGTCCCCCAGTCTTCATTGTCGTCGCCAACCGGGCGTTGTTGTTATTTTAATAGAGTCGAACGCACAGCGTCAGCGACTGAGCGAGAGTTGAGAGTTCACGCGTACAGCATATTTCCTCTGACTGTGGAGCGTAGTCGAGTCTAGCTAACCTTGGCTGTATTTCGATGACCTTCTTTTACTGTGTGTTACATCGAATTTTGCATTTAAAGTGAAGTATGCGTTGTAAATTTGCTGTTTTCTCGACTAAATTACTCAGTCTTGTTGATACGAGCCCAGCCAAGCTTCGCGCACTTCTATTTATAGGCCTAGCTGACGCGCGGACCTCAACGACACCAGGAAAGATTATAAATACATTGTGATTGATGTCCTTGAACCTGCCTTAGGCTGGTCCACACAGAGGGCGAGTCGACCTCCATTCCAGTTGTAAAATGTGAGCGTTTTCACAACCTAATGCCCTGGTCACACAGCACTTTACGTCTTAATCACGTCCAAACGACGACAAAAAGTGGTCACCCGTGAAGTAGACGATGTTGTTCGTGTTAATGTCGAGTTTAAGACGAGCTACGGTCGATTTAAAGACGTGGCAGGACGCGGGGAGAAATCGGAACGTCATCGGACGCGGAAAAAAGTTTTGAACTGCTCAAAACTTTATCCCGCGCACAACCACGGGTAGCACACGTGGTAAAGACGTGCAACACACGTGAAACACACGTGATAATCCGTGTTCCGGCAGTGATTAAAACGTGAGGAGACGCGGTAAGACGCGAAAGTTTAGCGGTCTGTCACGTTCTATAACGTCTTGAACACGTTCTAAATACGTCTCGAGCACGTTCTAAATACGATTGATCACTGCCTAATCACTTCTGTATAACGTCTGATTTGCGGCAGTACTCCAGACGCGATGACGTCACGGTTTTTTCTAGGCTTACACGTGGCTTGACGTGGTTAGTCGTGCTTAGGCAGTGCTTCAGCAGTGGAACAGCCGTCGACGACCATAACCCGTACAAAGCATGGCCAAACCAAAATTGATAAAAAATCACCACGTACGACCACGTCCACCAGATTTTGTACGTCTTTTGGACGTGATTAAGACGTAAAGTGCTGTGTGACCAGGGTTTAACGATGCAATCAACATACAGGGGCGCGTTGCAAACGGCGAGATTTGCCAAGATTTGCCAAGGAAAGCAAGAAAACCAAGCATTCACAACGCTCTCGCTCCGAGGAAAACGAGGCCTAGGCGAGACTTCGCAAGCAGGGCGCGCTGCAAATGGCAAGAATTGCCAAGATTTTCCAAGGAAAGCAAGAAAACCAAGCATTCGCAATGCTCTCGCTCCAAGGAAAACGAGGCCTAGGCGAGACTTCGCAAGCAGCTCTGAGAGGTGGTCCGCCTAGCGAGAATAACGAGAAACAATGGCGGCTTTGCGACACACGAAGTTTGACTTTGTGTTCCAAGAATATACATTTATTTATGTAACCATCCCAACTGCCAGTTGGCAGCAGTTGCAGTCCGATGAGTGCTTGTTTCACTGCGCTGTAGACATACGTCGTACGTCCTCTTTTGGCACTCAGCAATGCTGTATAGACGTACGTTGTACGTCCTCATCAATCGCTTTCTATACCATCTCCCGCATCGGTCATGCTATTTGCCGAAATGGCGCTAATAGGCAATCATAGTGCGTCCTCCAGAAACTTCGCTTTGGCATAATTTGTATCTAAATGAGGGTGCGCGCGCAACACAAGAAAGTGTATCTGTTATGTCGAATAGAACAGCAGACGAATTTCTTTGCTGTGAACGAATGGGTCAGAGTAGAAGTCCATTGCTGCCTGGTCAGGAATCTGCGATGGGGGGGGGGGGTGGTGTTCCAATCTTTCTTTAGCAAGCGGGGGGGGGGGGGGGGGCTTTTTTTAGCAAGGGGGGGGGGGGGGGGGGGGGAGGGGCGGGTTTCCAATCTTCTTTTATCAAGCGGGTGGGTGGGGTAGGGGTTTCCAAACTATTTGTAGCCAGCCGGGGGTGGGTGGGTGGGGGTGTTTCCAAACTTTTTTTTAGCAAGCGGGGGGGGGGGGGGCTTTCCAATCTTTTTTTAGCAAGCGGGAGGGGGTGGTCTTCCTTTTAGCTAGCCACCCAGATGAGAGCATGTCCCCCGTCCCCCCCCGGCCCCCCCCGCCCCCCCAGCACCCCACCCGCCCCCCGCCGACTGCCCCCACGCCCCCGCCCCCCCCCCCCCCCCCCCCCCGCCCCCCCCCCTCCCCCCCTCCGTTTCGTATGTGTTAAAAAAAAGTTTGGAAACACCCCCCCCGCTATTGACTAAAAAAAATAGTTTGCCCCCCCCCCCCCCCCCCGCTAGGGGCTAAAATAGGTTTGGGACACCCCCCCCCCCATCCACCCACGCTAGATTCCTGACCAGTTTATAGTTCTGGTTTAATTAGAATAGCCTAAATATATAATATTCAAGAAGGGGATAACGATATATATGATCATTTCTAAGCTATAATCTAATCTAACAATATAGGCTTGTTCAGGAGTGCAACGCGCTGCATGAGCGCTTCATGTTGGCAATTTTTGAGCGCTCTTTGCCTCTCCTGAACACCTAAAGTAGGAGCTTTCACAACCTTTTGATGCATTCAACATACAGCTTTGATAAATTAATGCTGTTCATGGCTTACATAATGCATCAAAAGGTTGTGAAAGCTCCTACTTTTTAAAATCCGAAATGCAGGTCGACCGGATCGGCAGCAAAACCGGCTTGAAAAACGGTATGTGTGTAGGAGCCTTAAGATGTGGTGCAGCGCTTCACTTGTTAAAGGGGAGGTAAATCTTCTGCGCCCCATGTTGTGTTGATAGACGCTTGGGCTAAATAAAGCCCGTTCCAGTCCCAAAATGATGTTTCTGAGGGTTATTTTACGCATCGACGGCCAGTGCGGGATCGAAGACGCCATTTTGTAGTTGATGCAAAATCTTCTGAATCACGTCGGATTGGTGATTCACAGCGCTGCTCAGCGCTGAGTGAATCACGCCCCAAAATTGCCGTTCAAGAGTGAATCACACACAGCGCTGAGCAGCGCTTTGAATTGCTGCGGCTCCTGAACAAGCCTGAGATATCTGCCTCTGCCTGGCCTTCGAGGTGGTGACGTCATAACTGCTCCCACAGCCGATCGGTTAATCACACTGCGTGCACGCCGTGCATTGGTCGCATGAGTTGCACGAGAAACACGAGCACAGTGACTCGGGCCAAGGATACCTGGGTCGTTGCTTATGGCCTAGTTCTTGCCTTGGACCGAGGCTAGAAATCTTGCTGGGCTAGGTAGCGCCGCAACGCGGCCCAGCTGTGATAAATTAATGCTGTTCATGGCTTATATTTTCTTTGGATGGGTTTTGAGTATCAACAGATACAGCGTATTCTGGTCGAACCGTAGATTATATCCGACATTTTAATTGTGGAAACAGTCGCGAGAAGCCAACAAAACCTCCTCCGAGAAAGAAGATTCGGTTTCTCAACCAATGAGGAGCGAGCTCCCATAACATGTGCTGCAAGCAATTTTGCAGACACCTTCTCCCAGACAGAGAGCAAGCTAGCTGTTGGGGCGTTCGGCGCGCACGGAGCACGGACAGTTGAGGGCGAGCCCAGTTCTCGCCGCACGAGTGGCACGGGCGACGGCTGCACTGGCCTGTCGCCGTGCAACCGTTCGGGCTATTAAGGCAGGGCTTTAGGGACGGGCCGAGCGAAAAATCTGAATAGCCGCCTTCTTTGAAGGATAAGAACTAGAACGCATATAGCAGAAGACGTACATGTATGTGTCCGTACATTTTGAGAAATAAAGATGGGTCGATGATGGTAAAATATTGCATCAAATTATGGAGAGAGTTTGATTACAACTAGAAATCATCGAAAATATTAATGATGGATAAGTTATACCTTTATAATTGTACACAGACCCATAAACGATTTGTCAATAAACTCGCCGATCCCCTTGAGTGTCCCGACGCCGTAGCTGGCAGACGTGCACAATCGAAGTGTGATGAACAACGAAACCTGTCGGTGGCTGATGTCGCAGCTACGTTTTTCAATCAGCAGAGTCCATGCGCGACCGCAGTCGCTCAGCAGATAGCGGTTTCAAATTTGGCGCCGTTTGCCGAGATAGGACG
>JAWQFJ010011663.1:62500-90341 GCA_034096865.1 Theodoxus fluviatilis
ATCTTCGTCCGTTCCTCTGAGTCTAGCACGGTGGAATGATCCTCTTCGGCGATTGTCTTCCCAAACTCCGTCCCAGCCACATTCTTGGGTTTCCCGATAACTGGAGTTCATCTGCATGTTGCCAAACGCAGGACATTCATACGCGCTGGCTTTCGACGCCAAGAGAGGCCATTGGTTCTGGATTCTCAAGTCAATGCCCAGAGAGATCCACGATTCCGAGTGTAGATGTCCGCGGTTGCTCTTACAAGGAGACAGCATGGTTGTCGGGATGAGAGCAAGATGATCATTTATCATTATTTATTTTAGAGATCACGAGCTGTGATTGTACCAACGAATTTCCACATCTCGATAATAAAGATTGTATGTATGTCTGCTATCTCGTGGTCTGTTAGTTGGGCGCTCCCTTCCTGTCCTCACTCGTCCACGTCCTCTGCTCGGCTGCTGTCTGTCAAGCTGTCTGTCAAGCTGTCTGGCATCTTGCCTCCTCCTCTGCACCACCACTTGTTATTTTTGCAGTAGGCTTCATGGCCTTGATCTCGGAGGCCATTCGGAATTTGAATCTGCCTACTGTCGGCTCGCTTGTTTCACTAATGCTCTGCTTCGGAGGGCGCTCTGCTGAATCTTAGTGGTGTTAGCTTATCGAGGAAAGTCGAGGTCTCCACAATCACAGTGCTCATCTCCATGACCCCAGTCGCTGTACCGATATCAGTCAAGCTCATCCCCAGCACGACTTCTCGAGAGAGCTGTAGCACGGACAGAACATAAGTACAGGACTTGTGATCCTGCTTGCACAGTTCCAAAAGCTTCACGTTGGTCTTTTTAACAGTTCTCTAGATCCTTTCTGCTTGGTCCTGTTGGATTTTGTACCTTGTTCCAAAAATTCGAGATGAGACCGTTGATGTATTCATTCAATGAGTGAATGTCATTTTGAAGGGAGTTGTCACGTTCTGTGATTGTTTGTTTTCGTGTTCACAAAGGCTAACAAATTCAGCGAGCACTCGTTCTGTTTTTTCAGTTCTAATCCAACTATTGGATTTTAACTCCCATTTTGGCCTTTCGTTCAAGGAGTTTTTGCTCACAGATAAGAAGCAGAGGGTCCCTCTCTTCAGTCTTCTTTTGGTCTTTTCAGTACGCATTAGCAAAGCTGGTATCTATCTGCTCTGAAACAATTGGCTTGGATAGGCATGCTTGTCCTTTTTCATGAGGACGCGAGCTGACATGTCGTGCAAGTCGCCCAACGACGAGCGTGGTTGGGAGAGGCACAACCGTGTGCGCAGCAAACAGGACTATGGCAAGGAGGGCTTCCTTGTTTGTGAACAGTTCAGCTGCATACACGGCTTGCACGTGCAAGTTCCCTAACTTTCTGGTACACACTCATCCTACGTTGAGGAGCAACGAGCTCAAGCCATCACCCATCTCGAACAAATTTCCAAAACTTGGTCACTTGCACATCTTTATTTCTTCAAGAGATCCCAAATTACTTAGAAGAGATGTGTTGTGTGTTAACTGCAGAACAAGCAAGCTGAGCAGAAGTCACATGCCAACAAAATGCTTAGTTCCAGTAACACCAACCAAAAGCCCAGCAACGCGAGCACCTAGAAGAAAACACAGTCCAAGAGTTAGCCCGGTGTTAGATGCAATGCAATACCAAGATAAAACCGCACTTTAGACTGGTTTTCATGTCCTCCTATTGCCCCTGCCTACCCCTTTTATCAAATAAGGTGTGAAGTAACTGATTTAGATGAAACAAGGTACTGGCTACATGGAACACACTAACCACCAACAAAGCCATCCATTAGGACGGAGACCCGGGCAAATCGTCAGTTCCAAAAGGACAAGTCAAATCAATCTTCAAATGCAAGGCAACAATGTTAGGCAGACCTACATGCGCTTCAAATACTGCACGTTCCCAGGAGATTACTTCAGAAGCAGACTCGCTTACACATCGCAGCCACGAAGACGCGGAACTCGCATCAACATGGCCGCCTCCGAGGAGCACACTCGCAAAGCTGAGGGGAGAGAACTGAACTGAACTGAACTGAACTGAACTGAACTGAACTGAACTGAACTGAACTGAACTGAACGTTATGTTATTCACAGACCGACTGCCTATTTGAAAGTTATAGTACATTAACAAGTATGATACGTCTTTCCTTACACAAATCAAAATTACAAATCGTATAGCAATTGATACATTCACGAGGCTGCTACATAGCCGACACATTCCTGTTCTCTTCTTCTTAATGCATAATTATGGACATCGATGCATCCTTTGTTGTCCGGTTATTGGTACCGTTCCAGGACGGGGCTCAGGTTGTCTCATTTGAGAGGATGTCTAGGTCTTCATGATCACCGTCCTGCAATATTCACTCAGTTCTGTGCTTTCAATGTTGAACAGGACAACACAGTGAAGATACTAATGGAGGCTTGATTACACAAATAACTTTATAGATGAATAATTCTTACTCTGACAAACCAAACAATAGAACGGCACAGTAATATAATAGTTCAGCTGTCTGCCTTTTTCAAATATTCACTTACCTGAGGGTAGAGGTCCTTTCAGAGTCTGCTAGCGAGGAGGAAATGCCCTGGAGTCAGCATAGTTGACCTTGGCTGTTGTTTTCAGTGGATGGTGAGGCTTTCATGCTGAAGTGTGACGACTGATGAGCGTGGCAGGCCCATACATCATGGGTCTTTCATGCTGCCTGGGACAGGAGGGTTGGGAACTGGGCGTCTCCCCTCCCTGTGTCGACAGAGTCAGGCAGTCCGGCGTGACTTGTATCTTTGCCGGTCTGGCAGCAGATCATCCGTGCTTCTGGACCTGTTGGCATGGCCACGCTTCTCCTCCGTCCAAGTCCTTGCAGTAGGGCATTAGCAGTATCCCTGGGGACTGGAGTGTGGCGAGCTATAGGCAGGGGTCAGGCATTTCTCCTCCCATCTCCTGTGGACTTGAACTCAGTCAAAGCAAGATCCATAAGCAATCGAGAGATATGGAGTGATAGAGGAGGCGGGGTGCTATTTCTCCTCCTCCAGTCTTGAGTTACGTTCTTACAAGTGAACCAAAGGGCTCGCAGTAAGGTCTCCCGAATGAACCAGTGGCATGAGTGGAGGTTTCCCAAGTGGACCAATGGGCATGTAGTCTCCAGTGAAGATCTCGCATTGACCAAGGGCTCACAGTTACAGTCTCTCGAATGAACCAATGGCGTGAGTGGATGTTTCCTGAATGGACTCATGAGCTCGCAGTCTGGAGTAAATGTCTCGAATGGACCAATGGCGTTGGCGGAATTTGGCGTGCTCGCCATAGTTCGATTTTTTCCCTACAGACCAATCCGTGGTCTTAACACTTGACTTACTTGACTTATTCCTGTAGACTCCAAGTAGAGCATAGAGCCGCTACAACACCTTGGCAACGCACTCTGTTCTGGGCCGTTCTCCTCAGCTGGGTCCACGTCATTCCGGCGTCCTTCACTTCGCTCTCGACAAACCTTCTCCACGACTGTTTGGGCCGTCCCACTTTTCTTTTTCCCTGTGGGTTCCAGTCAAGTGCTTTCCTCGTGAAGTTGTCGGTTGGTTTGCGCAGTGTGTGACCTATCCACCCCCATTTCCTTTTATTGATGTCCTGACTGATGGGGTTCTGGTTGGTTCTCTTCCATAGGTCTGTGTTGGAGATCTTCTCAGGCCACCTGATGTTGAGGATGTGGCGTAAGCACTTTTTGACAATCTTGACTAATGCATTGTCTCGGCATGACCTATGCCGTCATTCAAGGCATGCCTGGTTTCTAATAAACATTATTTGAGGCCTGACTGGCTTCTATGTTTTTACATGTAGATTGTGAAGCATGCGAAAACACAATCTCTTCCGGGGATTTACAATGTCTCAATTCATAACAGTACCTTTAACGTAATACTACAATCTCTAATCGATTCTAAATTACGTATTATGTACCTTTCTCTGAGATCAGCATACTTATTGCAGTTCAACAGAAATGTCAACTGCGGGAGGGTGGTGGTGGTGTAGGAATGGGGAGTAAGAGCGGAGAAAGAGAGAGATGGAGAGAGAGAGAGAGTGAGAGAGAGAGAGAGAGAGAGAGAGATAGAGGAGAGAGGGAGAGAGAGGAAGGGAGAGTGAGAGACAGAGAGAGAGAGATAGAGAGAGAGAGAAGAGGGAGGGAGAGAGGGAGAGAAGGATGGAGGGGAGTGGAAGGAGGGGAGGGAGAGGAAGGATAGGAGGGAAAGGATGGAAGGGAGGGGAGGGGGGAGGGGGGGGGAGTGGCAGGGATGAGGTAGGGAGGGGACGGGGGGAGGGTGTAAAAATGAAGTATGGGTCAGCTCAAGGGAGAAAACTGAGTATCCTTTCTGTGATAAGGTGCACCTATCACCAAGTGTATTGTACATCTACTGTGTTCATCCTCTATTGAAATATCCCTCCTTCTGTCTCTTCCCATCTCCCATTCTGTGTGTCACACCTTTCTTTAATGTCCCTTTCCTATCGTTTGATTCTTTGTGTAAGGCAAGCTGACCAGCTGACCCCCTGGAACCCCTCTCCTGCCGTGGTCAAATTATTGGTGCAGCTGCCCTGTCAGTCACATGTTAGATTAGCGTGACCCGAAGCTAGTGAAGCGTTCCCCCACTCTGGCATGCGAATTGTAACATTTTGACTATAAATCGTATGTTTGCCTGCAAGTAAGGCAGCTACTTGCAACGGCATGTGATTCATTCAATAGACGGTGTTATGCTGAATGAGGCAACATTTGTAAGAAGTAATTTCAAAGCAAGGTAAATTAAGTAATCTCTATTTTCTGCCAAATGGAAGAAGAACCCAGGAATCAGGGTTAGGATCTGGGAAATAATCCACACCCTGGCTCCTGTGAGGTCCGTTTATTCCCTTGATAAGGGGGAACCGCACAGGAGGCGAGAGAGACCACTGCCACCACGGTCTTGGGTTGGTCCAGGCCATTATCATCAGGCCTCGGACCAGCCAGGAGCTCCTGTAATCGTGGGTAATAAAGGTGTGGAAAGCAGCTACGACTTGTCTCATACCTGCGCCCTTCCTCCATCAAGCTTCGAGCCCCCCACCGCTCGAACCTTATCACCGGTTTTGTCTACATTTTCACACATCCATGCATTGAACTGTCTCAGTTGTGAAGACGCAGGAGCTGAGAATGGCAAAAGACTCCGAGTTCATGCATTGCATTGGTGCACGGGAACTATTGGTGCGGTGCAGGCGATGGTGGTGCCAGATGTAGTAAGGTGAAATTTGAGCGTGGTCTGGCTGGTGTTGGTGGTACATCACGACTGATATCTACAGAAAGTCTACTTTCCAGGTGAAATCGGGAGGAATACGAGACCCATAAGGCGAGAAAAGGGCAATATCCAGGGGTGCCATTGGAGCGTCATTATCTTCCAGCAAGGAACAAGCAAATGGCTCCGCTGGATAGAGCATCCATACCCTGACTTGTGCCTCCCAAATCCAGTGCAGGGCTATGCGGATGATACTTGTGTCTCAAGCACTGACATACACCAATTAAAAGAATCGGTAAGAAAAACTGAGGAGTTCATGCAAGCGTCAGGAATGCAAGTGAAACATCCGAAATGCGCAGGTCTCCATGGGAGGAGAAGGGGTAACAACTGGAACAAGAAATACGAGACCGGTGATGCACAACTCCTCATTCAAGAAGCGCGACTCCCCAGGCACTCCAAAGATCAGCCGTGCTGTTACCTCGGCTATGAGGTCTACCTGAGCAACACCACAGCAACGTCACAAGCAGAAAGAGTAGCAGAGGAGTTCAAGAATACCCTGAAGAAAATCGACGCAGCCCCCCTGCCGGTGACAGCGAAGCTTCAGGCGATTAGTTTCATGGGTTTATCTAGATCGAGCTTTATGTCTCCAATCTCACTTTCACAGTGCAGTGCCTGGACGAACTGGAGAGCAAAATTGACAGATATGTGAGGAAATGGCTAGAGCTGAACAATTTATCAAATTGAGACTTCATGTTCTGCCCCAGGGGAGAAGGCGAACAATCTAATAAACCGTCATACTATCTACAACGCGACGCGGTTGTCCTTCACCTTGTCCGTGTTAAACAGTGATGATAGGCAGGTGCGAGAAACGGCCCGAACGTAACTTTACACATGGATAAACGCAAAGTGCCGCACGCATCACCAGACGAAGGAAATGCATTTGCACGTTTTCGCACCAACACTGCAGGGAAATTGCAGAAGAGGAGTAGAGTTAATTGGGCGAAGTGGGACTGGGTTCACGAAGTCTGCATGCGCGAGAAAGCATGTCTGCTGGAAGACTCTAAAAATTGCATCGCATTACGCATGGAGGTGGATGAGGCTATAAGTGTGATGACCCGTAACAGACAGAGTGCCTCCACTATCACCAATGGCAAGCACCTGGCAGAGCACGCCGAGGCAAAGAGAAATAAGCACTCCCAGGGCAGAAACCTAAGGGAGGCAACCGCTGCATATTACAAGCTGTCGGCTTTCTCGCTGAACACAAGCTGAAGGACAGTGTCGTGTGCGCTTTGTCGTGAGGGGTAGGCTGCAGTTGCTCCAGTGCAAGAATCTTTTTGCGACCTACTACCCCCAGCTGCACTCTAGGTCCTGCCCACTGTGAAATCATCCAAGCGACACAACGTCTCACAATTTGAATGGATGCACGAAATACCAGAAGATGTACCAAGCGAGGCACAACCGATTCGTAGATCATATTTATTAGAACTTGCCTCAGACAGATTCGTGCATCATGCTCAAGGACAGTGTTGTGTCTCCGCAGCTGTTCTACTGCAAAATCCCTTCACCCTTACCCCCCAACCCTCCTCCCCTCCCCTTCCCCGGTGCAGATGCAGCATTGTTGGCACAGAACCCGTGACCCACAGGGATCCAGGCAAGCGAAATGGAAGTAGAGCATCCTGCAGTGGCTGCAGTCAGGCGAGACAAACATTAGTGGGAGTGTGGGAACCAAGCCACGCCTGCGTCTCCGGGAGACTGGCAGTGGGAGTAGGCGGGGGAGGACTGAAGTCAAGCAGAAGTATTTTCTTTCAACTTCCTGGTGGTCCATTGCTAAGCTTTCATTTCGTACCTGATGATATGATCATAATCTGATTTTTAAAATAAATGTAGCATGCTTCATACTTAAGCTGTACTCAAGCTTAACACAATCAGCCTCTTTCAAATGTCGAATATTTGCCTCGTCGCTGTTTCTCGCTCAGTACTCATGGCAAAGTTAAGACAATACTTCTCAAAAGTGTGGAGAATGGGTGTTTGGCAAGGCAACCCTGAAAAGTGAAGAGGCGACACGCTGTACCTTACGTACTCATGAAACTCTTGTGCACAGCATCCTTACAGTTTATTCATTGTCTCTGAATAGTAATATTTGTCGTTAATCACGTGGCATGCCTTGTCTCGTCTCCCACCAGGTGGCACGAGAACGCCCCCTGCAAGGCAACAACAGGCAAGCGCTCTCTGTCCCAGATCCAGGCCCACGGCAGGCGGAAGTGAGCAAGAGCGTCCAATTCCGACTGTAGGCTGAAGATGTCACGACGCTGCTGAGTTTTGTTTCATCTGTCTGCTCACCATGGCCTACAGGGTATGCACGTGTTTGCTGTAAGTTGCAAGAAAACAAACATAAAACAAATTAGCACCAACAAACAGACAAACAAACAGAGAAACAAACAACAGAAGTCCCTCCCTACAGAGAGCCACTCCATCTGTAAACACTGCAAAACACAGAATATGCGAGAGTTTCAGTTGGAAAGATAATGTAACTGACTGGTCAAAATGTCGAGTTCCTGAGTCAGTTGCTCTCTTTAAAACTCTTAAACGTTTGTCATTTTCAGGCTTTTTTTAGCTAAGACTACACATACTATCTTTAGCAACGCTTATATACGTTATTGCTGATATAAAATATGACATATTATATACCATTTTATTCAGAACAAACTAACCTTTCTTACTATGATATTTGATTTGAGAAAAAACCGTTATGTATAAACGATTTTTATTACAATATGCAGAAAAAATAACAAAAAAACGCACTAAATTGACAACACTCTACAATCACAAAGAACAATTTTTTTTTTTGAGGGGGGGGATAGTTTCTTTTCTTTTCTTTATTTCTAACATAAAATACAACTATATTTACACATACAATTTTAATCTGCATATTTTTTCAATCAAATTTAGTGATTTGAGAGAGTTTTTTGTAAAGCTACTAGTCTGAAGCTTTCGGCGAAAAAACCCCCATAAAATAATGCACTTAACAACAGGTGAACTTACTTATTCAAAATGTATTCTTTTCCTCTTTTCTAAGTTACACATAAATCATTTGTGCATAAACCATATTTACACACACAAAAAATGTCAATGTGAAATGAAAACAACAAAAAACTGCTTCTATGTGCCTGCCGATGCAATTAAATCTGGTGGTACTCCAGCAGGCAGTTGCGGTCATCCTGTAAACACAGGAATGTGTTGCAGGCTACAGAGTAAGTTCTTGTTTTCCTTTCTATTTTGAATTTAGTGTAGCACAGCTTACAGTTTCTTCTGTCTTTAGTTTTGCACATGTTGGGGATGATGCTGTGGATGGTGTATGTGACTGGCTTGTCCGCAACCGGCACATCCACATCAACATCAAATCCCCCCCGTTGTCTTATAAGTTCTTCAGTGAAGGCCAGCTGATTATACTTTGCATTCCTTTTCAATTCTTCTACATCTCTGTGTTGTTCTCGCCAGTTTTGAAATAAAATGTATGAGTTCACCCTAGCTATATTCAAGAACAATTTACAGAATAAAAAGAAGCAAATACGTCCGATGAACAAATATAAAAATAGCAACACGCACCTTCGATAATCAATCCCGTCGATGTTTGGATCTATATTTTCGCCATTGCTTGAAAATGACGATTCATCATCACACCAAACTTCATCATCACTTGAATCATAAGCAATATCATCTTCAGAAGATGATTCTTGGTCCATATTTGACGATTTTATCGAGCAGCGAAGCAAAACCAGTGACGCTAAAAAATTTAAGATGGCGGTCGGGAAGCAGACGCTTTGCTGCGCAGTAAATAACTATTTTTGCATATTTTCGGAATTAAACTGAAATATATTATAACTTTTTTTGCTTAGCAATGCTTTTTCTTCAATGATATGTAATTTTTTCAAGAAATTATTTTTTTTTACATTTAAATTATAAGTGTTATTGTTATCGACCACCGGTGGTCGAAATCATGCATAGAAAACGTTTGAGAGTTAAATTTTGTAAATGCGTGCCTTGCATCGACTGTGTACAGGATGAAGGTCAGTGTACTCCATGTCTGTGTGTATTGCTGAATAAGACAGTCCTGCATAGCGACCTCTTCAGCTGCTTATGAGGCAGTGACACTTTTGGAAACAGCAAAGGCGAGATTCGTCACTCGTGCATAGACGGAATGGAGGGATGGGTGGAGGGATGGAGGAAGAGAGAGAGAGAGAGAGAGAGAAAGAGAGAGAGAGAGAGATAGAGAGAGAGAAGTATTGCAAGGATAGACGAAGAGAGAGAGAGCAGTACAGGTAGGAGGAATGGTAGCTTAAGCGTCACGCGTCACTCATTTGTGGACTGGAGTTAATTCTCTTCCATTCGCTGATTTTCTGGGGTTTTGTTTTGTAGTTTGCGGGTTGCTAGTGAAAATAGTTTTTTTCTTCAAATAACTGCTATTTGATGCAAAGAGGTGTTCTAGTTTTTTTTCCACTTTCCACTGTCTTTTGTCTCCAATTTGTTATGTAGTTCACGTCCACGTTTGTTGTTTTTTAACTTTAGCAAACGATGATTTTCTTTCAAGAGATGGTGTATCCAAGGCTTGCTGCTCAAATAGATCGGTATTGTTTCTTGAAAACACACAGATCTTCATAAACGTGGATGCAGTCAGAGATGACAATAGGCGTCTCCTGAACGTTGACTGACACAGACTTTCTAGTTGCAGCAGTCAAAACGTCGCCTCAGACTCTCCACTGTTCGACTGTGAATGTCTAGACTTCCTCTCTCCAAACGCGGGCGATGTTCCGGCCGCTGATTTTTTTCCCCAAACGCGCGTATATAGAGACCCTGACTTCGGGAGCTTTCGGCATCTTCGAACGTGACGTCAGCAGTCGCGAGGTTCATTGCATAACGCTGGTCGCCATTTTTCTTGTTCGATTCGAATGGAAAACGATGAAGTTTAGGAATACTGAGGCCTAGTCAAAGAAATTGTTGCAAGAAAACAGTATCAATTTATCAATACTATTTGTTTGTCAAATGAATACTTCGATGAAATCACTCATTAAACATTTTTTTAATCGACCGCAGATTTCAGTGTCAATCTCGAAAATTCTGTATCAGAGTTATCTCCCATGCTACATCCGTAATGTTTACAGAACGGAATGAGCAGAAAACAGCTGAGCAGAAAAACGTTGTCTTCAACTTCGCATCGCATTGCCTCTAGAGTTTTGACACTGAGTGTGAGATCGTGTAAGAGACCTGCATTTCGCTAGCCTCATTTCTTTGGAGAAAAGCAGTGCGTGCGATCACTGAATCAGTTTGTTTTTGTTACTAGATCTAGCGAGATGTCGACTACATGGCGAGTATGAGATCATGAAAGTGAACCAGTCCCAGCATGAAAAAAGAAAGAAAAAGAAGTCGAGGCAACATGTAAAAAACACCAGGTCGCTGGACGTTACAGATTCGGTAACAGGTTCATTAACGTGATTGAAATTATAAACTAATTCGCTCTTTCCCTGGCCTTTGCCTCAGTCCTACCACATCAATTCTGAAGTGGCCTGTGACAACTGTCACTTCTCTGAGCAATAGAATGGAAGCAAGTATTTGTTTCTTATTCAGTGACCTTTTATTATTTGTGCATTTTAAAAACAATGTTATGCACAGCTTCAGAAGGATGAAGATTAATAGTTGCCTCTTTTAAAGACACTTGAGAGAGAGAAGAGAGAGGAGAGAGAGAGAGAGAGAGAGTGAGAGAGTGTGTGAGAGAGAGAGAGAGAGAGAGAGAGATACTTTGACTTGTTCATTGTTAGGCCGGCGGCCCGTCACAATGTTACAATAATTTGGGGAGCATTGACAATGTGTTACATAATAGACAAAATACATTTCGAAAAAAAACAAAGAGTATGGTAGATTGTGGCTGCTATCCATATACATATGATATTTACAGAGATATACTTAGTGGGATACATCGTCAATATGTTGCCGACGGTACTTCATGGCATAGTAGATGAACATGGCAACCTTTTTCGTTTTTATATACCCTTGACCGTTTATTAGGAATTCAATCGCAAGGTTTCTAGTATTCATGTATTCTATATAACTCTTCAGGTACCTCTCTCTAAGCTCATTATATAGGGAGCATTTCAGCAAGAAATGAGTTTCGTCTTCAATAAAATTTCTGCAGAATGGACAGCGTTTCTCTTCGTTATTGAACATATTACTTCGTAATTCGTTTCTTCCTAATCTAAAGCGCGTAAATGCTACTCTAAATTTTGTAATATTGATGTTACTTAAGTACTTTTCACACTGGAAATCATGTTTAAAGGATTTGTATAGCGCAAATCGCTCACTGACATTGATCTTGCAATGCCATTCTTGCATATAGCAGTCTTGGAGCCTGATCTTTAACTTTTTTAAGAAACTTTTTTCATTAGAGATGCCTCTATTGTGCCATACAAAGGCAAAACCCGACTTGCACAGACATTCTTCAATAGATTTTAGCCAGTTGAGTTCGTCGGGAATAGTTGCACTGGATAGCATAAAAAGTGCTTGCTTGGGTAGCCGATCATCTGGCATTTTTAACACTTTGAACCAATATTTCACAGCTCTAACAGAACTATTTATGATAAGAGGAAATCTTCCCGTTTCTCCATAAACCAAGGTATTTGGTGTCTTGACGTCGACATTAAAAAACTCTTGCATGCAAATAAATGAGATCTTTCCACATTGAGGTGCTCTCTCAATCCCCAGAGCTCTGACGCATACAGTAATGAAGGTTGTACTTGTGCATCAAATAATTTAAAGAATAATTTCGGATTATAAGTGCGAAGTGCCCACATTGTTTTTAAAAGTTGAAGAGTTTTCTGTTTCCCTTTAGTTGCTACATTGCAAAGGGCTACCGTTTCAGATAGTTTAGTCGTGAAAGTGTATCCAAGGTATTTGAACGCATTTACAACTTCCAACGCGTCTCCATTCAAAAACCATTTCTCTCCTTGCGATAAGAACCCTCCTCGGCGGAAAACCATTACTTTTGTCTTGTCTTTATTTACTCTGAGACCAACTTGCTTTGATGCGTATTCAAGGTTATTAATCTGAGTCTGAAGACCTGTGGGAGTCGTGGACAACAGCGCCACATCATCCGCGAAAATAAGAAAGAAAATTTCCTCCCTACCACTTTGCATTTGTATCCCGTGTTTGCCATTTTGACGGACAAAATTAGCAACAAAATTGATAAAGAGTGCAAATAGAATCGGACTCTCTTTGGCACCTTGCTTCGTTCCAATGAAGGCCGAGGTGCTGTGCCAGGGCTTTCTTATTTGCTACAAGAGCCTTATTTGCTTTTTGCTTCGCCGTTTTGCAGTCCCTATCGAACCAATCTTTTCGACTATGCTCTACCTAGTTGGACGTTCTGAAGTTTCGCCTCATACAGCTGGCTATTTGGAGTAAGGCACCAGTAAATATACTAACTGATGAATCCATACAGGACTCTAGACTCTGTGGCACAAATGTGCGATGCTTTGAATTTGGTGGACTGACAATTCTTAAGGACCTCTTCCTCTTTGCTCTTGTCCCAGATTTTAGAAATCGTTTTTGCATCACTTTGGTATCTACCTTTCTTTCAAACTCGAGTTGAATCTCAAGTGGCATGTGGATTTGGGTATTATCGTTTGCAACTAAACAATAGTCGACTACGCTGTCCCCATGTTGGGAAACGTAAGTAAATTTCCCAACTTGATCTCCTTTGTTGCTCCCATTGTAAATGTGATGAACTCTGCATAGATCAATTAAGATCTCGCCAAATTAATTATCTTGAGAATTCATATCTGAAGTATAGTCATGGCAGAAGCAAACATTTACTTCGTCAAAATATTTTGGACATTCACATCAGAATGCAGATTCCAGTTACCCGTTCTTGCATTTAGATCTCCACATATCACAACGGTGGTATTGGGATATGCTTGCTCAATATCTAATAGCATTTCCTCAAGCAGATCTATATTACATTTATTAAGTTTATATCTGTAGTAAGAGGCGTCTGCTGGAGGAATGTATACACACACAATAATAATGTCTCGCTTAGCAGGGCTACTAAACCATTACCATCATATTGTCATGACTACATGGAATCAGAGATACCTTCTTTGGAAATGATTTCTTATCCAAAACTACCACTCCACCAGAACGTCTTCCCTGGTAAGATAACTTGATTGGTGGGGAGTGAATAATAAGGTAATCGGAGAAATAGTTTGAGAAATCAAAGTCTTCCGAAGTAAATGTCTCAACCAAACAACATATGCTGAAAGAGGAGATATACTGTAGGAAACCCGGTTCCGCTAGTCTGGAGGACAAGCCCTCAATGTTCCAGAGCACCACGTCTATACTCACTCTCGGCGGGTATACTTCCGAGACTGGTCCCGAAAATCTGGCAGTATCAAGGTCGCGGCAGTCAATTGTTTGAAGATCGCGCGGCTGTATAGCACTCAGCGATCTCGCAGTTTCAGGGTGAGAGTGACGCAGACGGCCACGCCACACACTTCCGTGACTGCAGTTCGCGGTTGCTAGGTCCTCTGTAGTTGAAGCTCTGTCCAGATCTGTCCTAGCGTCCGGGAGAGCTTCTTCAAACTCGTCATCGGCCACCTCTGCTTCCTCAGGCTCATCTTGCAGACGAGTGACGCTCTGCCCCACGGTGTCTCTTATTAGCCAGTCAAGCCAAAGATTATAGGTTACACAAAGATAGCTCATGCCGAGCTTGTTGTGAGGATCGAGACACGTTGCGCACCAAGCGGTTGGAACTATTGGTGAATCAAGGGAAGTAATCACAACGCTTAGAGACATGTAAAAGTGCTTGTTTGTCGACGCGTTTCTGATGCGTTCCGATCATGTTTGTGAATACATTTACGGTGTAATGTGTAATAAAATGATTTGCTGCAATAATGGGGGTGTTTTGGCTTTGTTTTTTTGTAGCAGGCGTTGTGAAATCGAAATATTTGGTTCATCTAAATGGATGCTTCTGCGCATGCGCGTGAGCCTATAGTCCGTTTAAACATTGCTCTGTCAGTGGACGCTACTGACTTCGCACGCCCGGGGAGTTATGCCAAAGATCCGGCCGCGTTAAAGCATGCAAAATATTAATTAGATTAAAAACTAATCGAAAATAGTCATATTAGACTGTTTTAACGTATACTTTCTGCACAAAACCCACAGAAGATAAGTAAACAAACCTCACCGGTCGTATGTACCTAGATGGCTAGCAGACGAATAATCTTTGTCTCCACTGACAGAGCAATGTTGAAACGGACTATAGGCTCACATTTCGATGAACCAAATATTTCGATTTCACAACGCCTGCTACAAAAAAACAAAGCCAAAACACCCCCATTATTGCAGCAAATCATTTTATTACACATTACACCGTAAATGTATTCACAAACATGATCGGAACGCATCAGAAACGCGTCGACAAACAAGCACTTTTACATGTCTCTAAGCGTTGTGATTACTTCCCTTGATTCACCAATAGTTCCAACCGCTTGGTGCGCTGCGTTTCCGAGCGTCTTGTAACTTTTAAGAGCAAAAGCTCGGCATGAGCTATCTTTGTGTAACCTATAATCTTTGGTCAAGCAGAGAGCGCTGGGTACTGTCTGCACGCTCTGCTCGTGCATTCCGCTCCGTGAGTTCATCGCACCCCCAGGGTCGTCGGCTTGCTGTGCATGACCTGGAGCACGTGGAGCTCGCCCCTCTTTTTCCCCCACCAACTGTCTGTTGTTGTGTGCTTCGGTGCCTGGAAACGGCCTGTTGTCACCCCTGACTAGGCATTGACTGGAGGCTGTCCGGGAAGCGGCAGTGACAATGTCTGTCGACAGTTGAACCCGGGTAGGACATACCATTGCAGAATCAGCTTCCACAACGTTCACGACAGTGGGTGTGGGGCCCATCACATTCACAATAGTATTGCGAAGGCCAACGTCTGTCTGGGGGCAGTGATCTTGCCAAACATTTTGAGAAACGGTAATCAAATTTCCCTCGTTCACAGAATGAGTCTGTCTCTTTCTGTGCACTTCAGAAAATCGATTGGGGTAGCTGGCTTGGCTTGGGCGCATCGAGGTCGCGCTCTGCTGCGTCGCTTCTCTTCCCTCTCGTGCCTGTCTGCCTGTGCTACTCGGAGCTGCACTGTGAGCGGGGCCTGTGTCGTGTCTACGCTGTCCAGTGGTCCGGCTGCTGTCTCCTTTGTTTTGACGTGGAGCACGGGTTGGGTCCGAAACGATGGCGTCTCTATAGAAGAGTCGGTTGTATCTAAAGTACCCCACTCGTCCCTCCCTACGGAGATCGCGTAGTTGTGCTGCCTGTCTTGCTGTCAGGTCCCTGGATATCTTTACTCCTCTGGATCTGAGGGGCTCCCTGCCACGTTCAAGGAGCACTAGCTTATCCGACCAGGATGCAAGCGAAACGAGAATCGGTCGAGGTTGCCTGTGCTGCTGGTTTCGAGAACCTATGTGCACACGCACAATATCTCTTTCGCCCCAGTCCACATCATTCACAGCTTCTGTCATCAGGTGTATGTTGGGTGTAGGTGGTCTGTTACTTAAGGTCCGTCCCAGCTTGCGCCAAGAAAGTAGAAGCAGGACTTTTGCGTGAGTTTTTTCACAGCAGGTTTATTCTTGATGCCACTTGTCAACTGTCCTCAAAGTTGATCGAGCCTTCAACTAACTGCCCTACGTCACTTTCTTCATGACGTCATCGTCGTAATGTTTGTCTCGGTCCAGTCTGGTTTCAGCAAGGAAAGTTCCCGAACCTTCCGCGGGCATTTCACATTACATTTACAACACAGCTCCCCTCCCTCGAGACCGAAACGACCTCGTCGGTCTTCTTACATCACCCAATCTCAATCGCTACAGCATGAATGAATGTGAACAAGAGGCAAGCAATCGTCAGGGCAATTTCTGACAACAAGTCCAATCACTCAACTGCTGTCGTGCTCACAGTCCTGGTGGTCCATGTGGTGGAGAGAGACGAAACTGGTGGCAAGACCCGTCATAAGGGTTTTGGTTTCCTTGCGGTAACCTCTACCCAGGTCACAGAGCCAGGGTTGGCCAAATCATTGTACACTCCACATAAGTTGACGGGAAGTCTTCACAGGAAGCAGGTCGGTCGCACCACACACAGCCCTCGTTGGGTGTGCGTCTGCACATCCTCCTGGGTCGTTCCAACGTCGCTCTCACCTTCCGAGGACAACCCAGGGCTCTCGTCTCTCTCCAGTCGCTCCTCATCGATGTCAGGGGGGACAGGCTGTTGGCGGATTGACCGCCACCAGTCAGGCGGAGGTTCCCCCTGGTATCTCCATAGTCGGGCACGGTCCACCACCCGGGGTCCGGCGCGAGAGTGCTGCCGAGTGCGGTACGCTCCTTCGCGAACCTTGCCAATAGCCCTATAAGAGGCTTTCCATGGCTGGGCCAACTTAGTGGTGCAGTCCTTTTTCACCCGCGGATTATGCGCCCACGAGGTAGTGCCCTCAGAGGAGGTCTGGTCATCGGCCTTTCGGTCAAGCCCAGACTTCCTCGGATACACGCTCCGCTGCAGGTGTGCCACTGCGGACACTTGGACAGCCTGCAGCATACCCTGGAGTTTCTCCACACACTGGGGCACGTCGTGGGCAGTATCCACCGCTTGTTTCGGCACCACTGCTGAACTGCTCGCCTTGGCAGGGCCACGCCGATGATGGCACGATCTCGTCTGCGAGGCGCAGATGGCACAACGTCGACAGCAGTCACGGACAGATTTGCGCCGACCAACCCAGTAGAACCGCTGATAGGTCTTCTTCAATCCGAGGTGGCCACCTGCTGATTCGCCGTGCAGTTCTCTCAACGCTTCATCCTGCACAGCTTTCGACAAAACGGGGAGAATGCAGTAGATTTTTCCCTTCTTGTCAATCCACCTTCCGTGTAGGGCTCCATCCTTCAGTTGTAAAGCATCCCACTGGGGTCAGTACGCCTTAGTAATGGAACTTGTACCGGCGACCTCCTTCCAAGCTGGACGAGCGCGCCATCCGACGGATGATAGGCTGCAGGTCAGGGTCCTGTCTTTGCACAGCCACTAGTGATTTCTCTTGGGCGGTGATCCGCCTTAAGGCTCCAGAGGGACGCAGTGGCCTTTTTCGCCTTTAGTGCACTTCAACTGGACAGGGTGTCCATCAAGTAAAAAGAGAGACTGTCTCCAGTCGATCACACACGAATGCTCCTGCAGGAAATCTGTTCCCAGGATGACATCGTTCTCCACGTCAGCAATAACAAAGTGGTGAGGAGTAGCAAACTCACCGGCTTTCAGTTCCACTGTCACCGCGCCATGCACAGGGATGGGCCTGTTCCTGACGTCAGTTAGCATCACCGCCGATTCCTCCATCCTCTTGAAGGGGCTCTGTTACGGGGATCCATAAACGAAACAACACGGTCCCAGGGTTAAGTACATGTCTTTATGACAAATCACAAAAACATGCCCGTAACAGGGGTAGAAAAGAAAAATAAAAGTAAAAAGAATGTAACGGTTATCGTTCAACCACAACATCCTCGATAACCTCAATTTCATAAAATGTACACCTAATTCTTCAGCTATTTCACTCCCAAGGGGAAAACAAAAATAAAACACCGTAGCACAAGTAAAATATTTGTCAACCTTCTAGTATAAACATGAAACAGTATCGGTCAGCCTTCTAATAATATAAACATAAAATACGCAGGTCAGCCCTTGACAGTTACAAGCTATCGACCCAAATAAAAGGTTTTCACCAACCCTTCACTTCTGCCCGTGCTCTGCCTCTCACTCTCTCTCCGTTCGTCGTCTTCTCTCTCGTCTGCTTCACTTCGTCTGCTTCTTTCTTCTCTTCCTCTTCTTCTTCTTCTCTCAGCAGGCGGACCTCGCTCGGTCTTCTCTCTTCTCCATACTCGGACTGACGGCAGACTGACAACAGACTGATGGCGGACCGACCTCTCCCCTTTCTTCTCAGTGGCAGACTGCACCGCCAGAAAGCCCGCTTCACGCAGCGCGACCGTCCACTCCACGCAGACTGTACAGCAGACTGACCTCTCCTCTCTCCTTTCCGTGGGCAGACTGACGACAGAACGACCTCTCCCCTCTCCTTGCAGTAGGCAGACTCACGGATAACTCCTTCTATTGCTAACATAGCCATCATCTTATAATCCACTCACGAACTCAGCACTAATCAGACCTCAGAACAAACATCGCTCACTACCCTCGGGACATAACTCAATTCCTACTCACTCCAAAACCTTCATTGCAAAAACGCACACAGTCCTCGAATCACCAACCAGCAAAAACCAAGCCCATCTCAAGTAAGATACCTGGGAAATAACTTTCCCCAGCACATCCCCCACCTTTTAAACGAAAAGAAATTTGTTGTTTCCACATGGGGCAACAATTTCTTTTCTGTCACATATCAATCCAGTACTATACAGCCATAGGGGTATATACATGATTACACAGAACTCATGCATCAAAAACTCTAGATAGGGCATCAGCCATGACATTCTCAGAACCAGGAATATGCAAAATGGACAGATCACACTCTTACAACGCCAAACTCCATCTCTTCACAGGTCACCACAGGAAGCAAACAAGAAGGACAGCCACTTGCATAGAGCACCTAGCTAGACTACCACTCCACATGGCCCTCGTCTCCCCTGGAAGACAGCCAAGGACAGCCAAGGAAAAACTGTCCTGCTCGGCCTCAGAACATCCCACCTCAAGGTCAGCTAAATCACAGACAATAAAAGAAGTCATGCCATGCAATTTGACTTACTTGCTGGCATCCGTCAGTCTCATGACACAATGGAGTGTGCGCCAGGTTTGGTCAGTCCGGGGTTGAGCGGCAGCGTACTCTGTGGCTGTAGAGCCCGATCCTTGAGCTGCATGACTGATCAATGGTTAATTCTTGGTAGGTAGCGGCAAGTTCATCATACACATGCTCAAAATTGGCAGAACAAAGATAGTGACATGGTCGTTTGTCCATCGACAACATCAAGAAACCTCAACACAATTATGGAGAGGAAAGGAGGGCAAAATAAACAATAGTTCTCAAGTGATCACATGCACAGACATGCAAGTTATTTCAACTGAGCACAATACTCAACTGGTACAACTGATTTTACTGCACACACTGAAAGAAAAGATACATTTCTTTGTCAAAGTGTTTTAGAGCCTGCATCCGACCAAAGGCTTTTTCTCAACAGTAGAATAGCACAAAAGAAACTCACAGGATCAAGACCATCAAGTTTCGGCCTAAAATATCACAGCTTTCGAACCTCAAGCACCGGCATCGGCAGCCAGCCCGAAAAGGTTCAGACAGATCTGGCACTACCAGGACAGAGGCACGACACAACGCAGCTTTCCAGAAGGTCTCAGGCCCATTGGCACTGCACTCTCCACCGAAACGTCACGTCCTTCCGCAATAGGGAGGTCAAAGGTTTGGCTAACATAGCGAAGTCTGGACAGAACCGGCGACAGCATCCCATCATACGCATAAACTGCCACACCGTACCGCTCGACGAGCCCCGGTCTCGGAACAATCCCCGAGGCCCTCCAATTCATAGTCCAGTGACGTCACAGTCCTCACTCCCACCACGTGTCCCAAGTATCTCCCCCCAGCCTGTCCAAAGTCACCCCTTCCCCAAGTTTACAGTCAGGCCGCCCCCACAGGCCAGTCTCCTGATAACACTCCACAGTCCGGTTAAATGTTCTTCCCGCGTAGGAATTTCCAGCAGTCCATCGCAACTGTGGGTGTGTCGAGGCACAACCTTCAGAATGTCTGCATTGTTGGACGCGGATGGGCTGCGTGTGCCCGGCGCAAAGGAGACGCGTCCGCTCGGTCGGGCGGAGTCGCCACCACGGCCACTCTCTCGGCACGAGGCGTGCCTGCGGAGGAACCGGCCCCGCACCCGCGACGTGTGCAGCTGCCTCAGGCGGCTGGCATATGGTCCGAGCTGACCCGAGTCGCGGCGGAGAGGCCCGTAGTCACGGCGGAGAGGCCTGTAGTTGCTGGAGGTGCATCTGCTGCTGCTCCCATTGCCATGGAGCTCGGCTTCTGCCGAGACTCTGCTTCTCCACTCCCTATAATCAGGGTAACATGCAGGGCTACCGAAACTATCTGCTTCCACTTCTTGGGCGGACTGCCCTCTCAACACAGGGTTAATGGACTGGATACAGCATTTGTCAGTCAAATCGGATCCCAACAATATATCAACATCCGACACGGGCAGTTCATCCACCACACCAAGCAACACTTCTCCCGAGACAAACTCTGATTTCATCCAAAAGCGATGTAAAGGCACTGACAGATACTTCGTTCCTACCACCTGGATGATCACCTTCTTTCCCGTGTCTGACAAGTCAGGTCTACTCACAGCCTTTCTGCTAACAAGACTCACAAACGCACCTGTATCCCGAAAAACTGTCACCTCTTCATACGGATCATGATCACTGACAGCAAGACCAGCCTTGGATACATATTTCTCGTATTTGGAACCTATGACTTTCTCAGTCCTGTCCCTCACAAATCCAACTACTTTCTGCTGTTCTCTCTTTCTGGCAAAACAGTTCTCCAACACATGACCCAACCTCTGACAGTAAGAGCATTGTAAGGTGCTGGTCTTCACCGCCGAAGATCGTCCTAGACCATTCTTGTTTTCCTGCACAGGAAATGCACGACACTCAGCAGCTACATGACCAAATCTCTGACATTTTCTGCATTGAATAACTCGTCTATTTTCCACGGTGTTAGTGGTACCATTTCTGACGTGACTCTGCCCATTTGGTCCCTTGTGAATCAGCATGTACTTATCTGTCAATTCAGCCGCCTCTCGAACTGATTTAACATGTTGATCTTCAAGATAGATGCGCACTGTCGAGGAAACTTTGTTTTTCAAATCTTCTAGCAATATGAGCTCTCTCAATGCTTCGTAACTAGACACCTGTTCTGACCTCAACCACAAATCAAAAGCATTTGCTGCTCGAGCCACAAAATCACAGAAGGTCTCGCCTCCCTCTTTCTTCATGTCTCTAAATTTCTGCCGATACGCTTCTCCAGTCAGTTGGTAGGCCAATCTGATCACGTCCTTGACTTTGTCATAGTCATCTCTATCCTCACCCTCCAAGGAACCATAAGCCTTACTCGCTTTTCCTTTCAATTGACTCTGCAGAATCAAACACCAGTACGGCCTAGGCCAATGCAACTTGTTTGCTACATGCTCAAACCGCGAGAAAAACTTCTCAACATCTTGCTCTTCAAACTGAGGGACGGAACGATGACAGTCATTTATCCTGAATTCCCCTCTCTCGGGAGTATGTCTATTCCCTGGCTGTTGTCTCTCAAATTCCATTTTCTCTCGCATAAATTCTCTCTCCCTCTCTCTATCTTGTCTCTCCCTCTCTCGATCTTCTCTCTCCCTCTCCTTGTCTCTCAATCTCTCCATCTCCAAATCTCTCTCATTTTCCAATCTCTTCATTTCCAAATCTATCTCCAGTTGCCTTAAGCGTAACCGCTGATCAAAAGTGAGACCTGAGTGTTCATTTTCTTTAACAACCTCTTGACATTCTATTCTCCCATGATTACTTTCCTCATCAGTATCGTCCTTGGGAAACAGTTCCGCTATCAGCAACTCCCGCATGGCCTTCACATCAGATCTCAACTCTTCAGCCACCCCAATCTCATTGTCCTCTGCCAACTTCAACAAGTCATCCAACTTTGCTCTCCTAATCCCTCGCACTGACGGGTTACACAAAAATCGGGACATTTTTAAAACAAGGAGTGCACCAAATATGTCAAAAATATCACTCAAGGGTCAGCACAGTCAAAATCTTCTAAGCTCAATTCTTCAATAAAATGATTCAATATAAAAACATCAATCCTCGGCATAAGCCTCCACTCTCTACTCCCTTCAAATTAAATCTCCCGAAACGAGCCCCCACTTTCTAACCCTCTGTTACGGGGATCCATAAACGAAACAACACGGTCCCAGGGTTAAGTACATGTCTTTATGACAAATCACAAAAACATGCCCGTAACAGGGGTAGAAAAGAAAAATAAAAGTAAAAAGAATGTTATTCGGTTATCTGGTTCAACCACAACATCCTCGATAACCTCAATTTCATAAAATGTACACCTAATTCTTCAGCTATTTCACTCCCAAGGGGAAAACAAAAATAAAACACCGCAGCACAAGTAAAATATTTGTCAACCTTCTAGTATAAACATAAAACAGTATCGGTCAGCCTTCTAATAATATAAACATAAAATACGCAGGTCAGCCCTTGACAGTTACAAGCTATTGACCCGAATAAAAGGTTTTCACCAACCTTTCACTTCTGCCCGTGCTCTGCCTCTCACTCTCTCTCCGTTCGTCGTCTTCTCTCTTGTCTGCTTCACTTCGTCTGCTTCTTTCTTCTCTTCCTCTTCTTCTTCTTCTCTCAGCAGGCGGACCTCGCTCGGTCTTCTCTCTTCTCCATACTCGGACTGACGGCAGACTGACAACAGACTGACGGCGGACCGACCTCTCCCCTTTCTTCTCAGTGGCAGACTGCACCGCCAGAAAGCCTGCTTCACGCAGCGCGACCGTCCACTCCACGCAGACTGTACAGCAGACTGACCTCTCCTCTCTCCTTTCCGTGGGCAGACTGACGACAGAACGACCTCTCCCCTCTCCTTGCAGTAGGCAGACTCATGGCTAACTCTTTCTATTGCTAACATAGCCATCATCTTATAATCCACTCACGAACTCGAACACAGTCCTCGGATCACCAACCAGCAAAAACCATGCCCATCTCAAGTAAGATACCTGGGAAATAAATTTCCCCATCACAGGCGCAGACCAGTCCTCAAGACGGAAACGGTGGCTCCTGAGTCAATCAGCGCGCTGCACAGGTACCCGTCGATGCTGACGTATATCGACGGCCCTACATGGTCAGTGAACACGCTCATGAGCCGGTGTGAGCTGGAGTTTTCCGGGGCGTGGACCGACTTCTCCCCATGGTTGTGGCTTTTATAGGAGGCTGGGTTCTGTGGACAGCGGCGCGCGATGTGACCGACCTTGTTGAAATTGAAGCACCAAATGGGCCCACGCTGGTCTTCTTGGCGAGGGGTGTTGCTCTTGGCCTTCTCCAAGAGCTCCTCCATTAGGCATCTGAACTACGCCAGCAGAGCGTCGCAGTCGCTGGCTGCTTTATTCTGGCTGCCCACAGCCCTGACCTTCTGATGCTGTGGTTGTCTCTGCGCTGCATCCTCACGCTGAGTGATGGCCTCAATGTGGAATGTTGTGTTCACTGTCTCAGCGAGGGTGGTGGGGGCCAGCAGCTACACCTGCCGCTTCACTTCATTGTCAAAGAGGGCCTCGAGGAATCTCTCGCGGGACAAATCATCCATTGCGTCTCTATTGCAAGTGTGGTGAACTCGTCTCACGAGCCGCTCTATGTCTGCGGCTAACTCTGGGAGGGACTCACCTTTTTTGCGCCTCTTCGTGCAGAGCAATGCCTTCCCCTGATCCGTATTCCTGGCATCCTGGAATTTGTCATGGAGGGCCTGCGCGAGAGCGCGGTAATTAGCCCTGTCCTCCGGTGGCAACGCCTTCAGGATGCCTAGTGCCTGTCCAGTCAGGCTGGAAATTAGATAGCCTTCTTTCTCCCTTTCATCCCAGCCATTCATAGCCGCCGTGACCTCGAACTGAACACAGTATGCCTCCCACGGGGCCCGACCATCATAGGTCTGCGGCCTTTGCTGTAGAGGTCGGGCATCAGTCATGCGGACCCCCTCCCGGGCCGGGACAAAAGCAGACGCCTCTGATCGGAGTGGCTCGTGTACCTGGTATTTTTTTATTTTTTTATTTTTTTTTAAGATTGACCATCGATCTTTATTCACTGTTTACAAGGACGCCACATATGAAAAAAGGACGTAAATGTATGTACATGAACAGGACCAAGACTAACATCCAGTCTTGCGACTTAAACGCGCACGAATTTAGAGGCTGATCGAGTTATTCTCGAGACAGAACTGTGGGTTACTTTCTTCGCACCCGTGCTGCTTGCTAGTGCTGGTTCAGCCTTGTTGATGACCTGCTGCGAGTCCTCGTGCTGCCCGCGTGGCCCGAGATGTCGCCGGGTTTGTTGTGTCTGGCGGCGGTAATTGCCCGAGGTCCAGAAAGGGGTCTGAGGAGGGGGGTTTTGCTTGGAGGTTCCCCCTTCCCCCAGTCTCCTCTGAAGGCTTTCCACAGCGTTATGGAGGCCTGCAACCTCTCCATTAACACGGGAGTCGAGGTTTTCCATCTGTCCCTCGAAGCTTACCACTGCCTTTTCCAGGGGCGAGTCGAGGCGGCTGATCTCCCCTTGCATCTCAGTGTGCACCGCCTCAATCTCCTTATGGAGTTCGGCAGTGCCGCTTTTAATCGCGAGGAAAAGCTGCTCCTTAAATGCAGCATCTTCCTGTTCCCTTCGCTCTCTGTGCTCTGTCTCCTCCCGTCGTTGCAGTTCTTTCTCAGTTCTGCTCCTCTTTCTTCCTTTGTTGCAGTTCTCTCTGCTCCTCTTCCTTCTGTCTCTGCAGTTCTCTTTCTTGCTTTTCTTCCCGCCGTTGCAGTTCTCTCTGCTCCTGGGCTTCTCTCTTCTGTCTCTGTTGGTCGAGCAGGAGTTTCATTATCATTGCTATGTCTTCCGTTGGTTGCTGTGTCGCCTCATTGTGTGTGGCGGCTCGAGTCACGCGTTTCTCGCCCTCCATTTCCGTTGTTAACTGTCACTGCTTCGACTGTTTGCCGTCTCGGGAACCAATGTTGCGTGTAGGTGGTCTGTTACTTAAGGTCCGTCCCAGCATGAGCCAGGAAAGTAGAAGCAGGACTTGGGCGTGAGTTTTCTTACAGCAGGTTTATTCTTGATGCCACTCGTCAACTGTCCTCAAAGTTGATCGAGCCTTCAACTAACTGCCCTACGTCACTTTCTTCATGACGTCATCGTCGTAATGTTTGTCTCGGTCCAGTCTGATTTGTGCAAGGAAAGTTCCCGAACCTTCCGCGGGCATTTCACATTACATTTACAACATGTACTACAGTGCGGAGGCAGTCCCAGAACGTTTCTTTTCCTCTCTCTGCGACACTGAATAGTCGGATGTTATTCCGTTTTGCCTCTAGTTCGAGGTTTTCGAGCTGCTTTTCGGTAGCACTAACACTGTCTAAGCAAACGTTTGTGACATAGCTCAGTTTTTCTTGCTCGGTTTGAATCGCATTGCTCCATTCTGTCAGCTGCTGGTAGTAAGCCTGAGGTCGTGTTTCCCCTTCTTCAATACAGATTTTCATCTGCTCTTGCTGATCACATATCCATTTTAGAAAGGTCTTGGTACTCATTACTTCATTTTGCAGACCATCAAACTCATCACGGAGCATTTTTGTCAGGCTATCCATTTTTCTGTAGAAACCTTCATTCGGAGATAGTATCTGAGCAAGAAATCTATCGAGTTTCTCAGAAGTATCAGGCATAACTGCGTCAATGTTCGTATTCACGTCTGTCTGTGTTTCGACGCCAGTCCCAGGTCCTGGGTTTTCGGAATGTCCCCACTCCGTAGAAGGCGCTGGGAAAAGCCCCGACTGGCAGTAGATGTCTGGCTAGGCTTCATGACACAAGCGACGAGCAGGGACGCGTAGAGTGCAGTCCCTAACACACCTGCTTTCGCCGCTGCTTGCGGCAGTCGAGCTTGGCCTAGGCGACTCACGCTCACGCACGGCACATCACAAGCAATGCCGCACAGCAGAAATACGCCACAAATCAAGGCAACAGTGTCATCCACATGCTGTTCAAACATGCCTTCCGTGCTTTTGCCGCATTAGATGCGACGAGATCGTCGCGGTTGTAGGAAGGCAGCAAGCAGTCCTATACGAGCTCGATACGTTGCCGTATTGGTCCCCATTGCGGAGGAGCTCGTAAACACAGCTCACAACTCAATGTGGAGTGAATTTTCTAAAGAGTTAACACTTTCAGAGAAATTATAAAGTAACGGTGTTTATATTACTCACACGGTCCCGTTGTGTATCCACTTGGGATAAGTTTGGAGCCCACACAATGTGTAGACACAACAGTCCTAGATTCACAGGATGAAAACGACGGAGCACCTGAACACACGTCCGCACTCTGAGAGAGAGAGAGAGAGAGAGAGAGAGAGAGAGAGACAGACAGACAGACAGACAGACAGACAGACAGACAGACAGACAGACAGACAGACAGACAGACAGACAGACAGACAGACAGACAGACAGACAGACAGACAGACAGACAGACAGACAGACAGACAGACAGACAGACAGACAGACAGACAGACAGAGAATTAAAGGATGGGGGTAGGGTGGGGAATGACAGACAGGAAGACAGAGAACATGAATTCTAGCATGGTATCTCTTCACCACTTTACAGGACAGTGACGGTGCAGCCACTTCTTTTGTATTTCAAGATCAGACATATGGTTTACAATATTGCATTTTAAGTGGTTTAGCTCATACCTGTATTGAAACAGGAATGATTTAGTAAGCTAAATGGATGACCACACATTCATCAAAGGGAAGGATTTGTCACCTACATGAATTCTTATGTTTGTCAAATAGATGATTTGGAAAAGCACATAATACACATTATCATATTTTATAGAGTATATGCATGAGAACAATAAAGCACACGTTCTTAGGAACATCATCCTCTGAAACATGGATGTCCATATAATGTGGACTTAGTGAAGGATGGAACTTATGTAATTTAATGGATAGTAGCTATTCAGTTAGAGTCTGCATATGTTACTTTATTCTTTATTATTATAATAATTTTTCCTCTCAGTTCTCATCAAAGGGCATGCATGATCTCTACAAAGTTAGTGATGATATTGTTTGCAATGTTCTCCAAATAAATCAAAATGATTGCATCTCCTTCATTGTGACGTGCTCGTTCTTTACTTTAATTTAACTTATCCCAACTGAATAAATTAAATGGCTTGTTTCAATGTCTAGGGGTGAAATCTTGAAGAACCAATGCACACACCTTCATTTCTCCACTCAAACTGTTGATGGAAACTATCTGATAATGAAGAAATGGCAAAAACAGTATCAATTCAAATGGGCTGTTTAATTATTCAGGATGCAATTACCCTAGGAAGGGGAATGGGCGGCAAGCGCCACAATATGCACCAAATGCAAGCACAAGCAATCAGCAATCCAGTATTCAAAAACTCGCAAGGAGAAATAAAAACAAACAAGGAAAATAAAACGTCTGCCCTGAGCCAAGGGGAAAAACCAAATGTACTTAACTGACCTCTCGATGAAACCGTGGAGCCGTTGTTGCACGGGCCTACACCCCACGCCTAGTGCGCTCTACACAGGGGTTGAGGCAGGGGAAGGGGGGGTTTTGAGTGCACCGACATTGCAGCCGGTGACTCGGGAGAAAATCACCACAACGATGAAAAAGTACGGAGACTCGGCATTCTCTCTGGGGTTATGCTTCTAGTTCGTAGAGATGGAGGGGACTCGTTCTTCCTCCTTCTTCGCTGTAGAGGAGTCGGTTCTTCTGCGAGACAGGCCGC
>JAWQFJ010011664.1:0-13427 GCA_034096865.1 Theodoxus fluviatilis
ATAGGTTAATCATTCCGTATATTTGTGACTTGTCTTTTCTGAAAGGATTGTCCTTTGGATGAAAAGGACTGCATGTAATCGTCACCCCTTTCCAAATGGCATTGCTTCCTGTGTTAAACAACATCAGCATTGTTTGGACGTTTACCCCATGGCACCTACACACACAGCCAAAGCGCACGTTCCTACATGCGTGTGCACACGCACACTCATTCAGACGCATATAATTTTGCTAAAACACAAACATTACTTACATATTCACGTTCAAGCAAACACGTAGACACACAGGCGCACACACGTACGCGTGCACACATTCATAAACACCTGCTCACGCGCTTGCTCAAGCATAAATTCGCAAATAAACAAATCCTCACACAACCACATACTGACACATACATACTTGCGAGCATCGGAAACGCACATTCATGCATGTACATCAAACATTTCCCACCCTGGCTATCACTGCACCACGGATTCTGGATGACGATTCTCTGAATGGCACGCACACAAATGCGTGTGTCTTGAAGGCCTCTGTCTTCTTTCTAAAACTGTTTGGTACAGATTTGTATCAGCTGGTGGTCTCATTGGCAGGAGTCATTCCTAGGGTCGTACTTATATGTGTACTTTTCTGACCAAACTATCATATGATGCCTTTTGTAGATGCACGAATGCATGAATCTAGATAAAGCGAACAAAGAGCCCACAAATCAGATGCATGCGGTATGGGTTTGAAAGCCTGTCCAACTGTCGTTTGAGAAAGTGTTCTTCTTTGTCGTACTTCGAATACAAAGCCCCTTAGAAAACACATTGTTTTGTCCTGTTCAGTGCCAAGAGATCTGGCTGTGTGCCTGGCGCTCTCCAATTCTTGCACATTGTATCCTTTTTTGTAATATTAACATGGACGCTACCAGATAAGATAGACGAATGAGAGAGAGAGAGAGAGAGAGAGAGAGAGAGAGAGAGAGAGAGAGAGAGAGAGAGAGAGACTGATTGATTGATTGATTGATTGTATTGAGGCCGACGACCCATCTCCATTAAAAGTTTCCAAATTCATCAATGTCATCCAAATGAGGATAACTCGGTGTTTCTATAATACATATGGCTACATTTGATAAGAGCAGCAATGCCGCATACAAACTTTTGTTGCTTACAATATAAACACATTGCAATTTGACACTGTTACTTAAAACAACTCAATTTCAGACCAAAAACAATCTTCACACTATACATACATCGCAGTATAATACACTGCTACTTAAAATGATTCGTATTCAGGATATTGACCGTATTGACATTTTTTGTATGTGTGGCCATAGTGGCCGCAGCTGCATTCAGGCGTAGATCATTGCCTGAATAATTTTTTTTAATTTTTCGCAACGCATTTTGTAGATATAAAAAAGATACATAGCGACAACCCGCATTTTTCTTACGTCGCATCCGTTGATTAGATATGCAGTGCCAGTCAGCCTAGGACCCTCTAAATGTTTTGAAATATACTTTTTCCGTATTTTATAATACACTTTACACTGAAGTGAAAAGTTATCAGCCCCTCAGCCTCTACTCGCTTGTTGAAACCATGTTTTTTGACAGGTGGAGATGGGCGAGCATGCTTTGGGGTTGGACGATGTGCGAGGCGCAGTGCCGTGGTTCTATCCCTGGGATGGAGAAATGTGGGTTTATTGTAAAACGTTATGTTCATCTTCAGTTCTGTCACAGAATGGACATTTTGTGTTGAGATTCACCTCAGTGCTAGGTAGGTTTGCTTTGAGAGCATTGTTCCGCAGGTGGAAGCAAACGAATGCATCCCTAAACTTTTCTGTTAACGTAAGTGAGATTCTCTAGAAAACAAATATATCACTCTCACTGATCTTCGTGTTCCATTCCTGCTTAAAACAATCACAAAGTCATCGCCTAAGCAACTAAATGAATTTCTTTTCATTTGTCGTTCCATGGTTTAACCAAACGTACGCAAACCCACGTCGTGTCAGGCAATGCTCTATTGATCTTACCTAATTCAGTTTCACTGCTGGATTTTCTTTCTCCAACAGTAGATAGGCCTGTATTGGCAATCTGTTGACCGACATTTTACAAAGCCTTAGCCAGTATTTCACTACTCGCATTACGGCTCATGTATATAGGATACCTTTTCAGTTTACCATAACACATAACCGTAGGAGAGTTTGTGCTCACATTCAAAAACCGCTTACATGCAAACATGTGTGCTACTTCGATACATATCTTTTTTCTAGCCCCCACGGTTTTGATTCATACAGGAGGGAGGTCTGTACTAGAGCATCATATAGTCGAAAGAAAACCGATGTATTCATCGTGTGAAAATCCCACATCATCTTCATTAACTGTGCAGTTTTCTTCTTAGCTTTTACACACAGACTGTCGAGAAGAGATGACAGAAACCCAGGTACCCATACTGGTTAACGACTTCCACGTCTGTGCCTCCCCGGGACCATCTTTCCTCTCGACCAAGAAATCATCCTTTTCGTAAGACCACGACTTTTGTTTTATCTGCATTAATGGACAGACCAAGTCTTTCAGAGAGGCATGGTAGAAGTTATCTATTTGGCGCTGTAGGCTAACTGGCGTGGTGGAAAGTAATATCAAGGAAAAAATCTCTTCCGATCCTGGAAGTAGCTGGACACCTTGTCACCCATGCCTACGGATATATCTTACATAGTTAATAAAGAGACAGTGTATTGTTGGGGACTCGAGAGTCTGCCCTCTGCCTCACTCCGACTGAACAGTCAAAGAAATCCGAAGCAGTACTGTCTCATCTTATACATGCTTGTACATGCAAATATACACACTGTACTGCAACATTCTAAGAAACTTGGATGGTAACACCGCTTCTGTCAGTACAGTACAGGCCGCTTAATCGGGACAAGTCCTTTCCCTGTGTTTAAACCTCTTTAACCGGATTGTCCCTACAAACCGATAGGTCTAGTTGAGAGTTATTTCGGGGATTTTAGTCTTACATATGTAAGGTACTCAAACCCTCCAGCCACAACAAGGCATTTTCCTTTGGGAAAGAAAGTTGCAGTCCTGAAAAGGGCTGTTTTAGTCCTGAAAAGGGCTGTTATTAACAGGAACTGTTGCAGAGCTGCGACGACTTTAGTACTTTCCAAAACACGTCATTAACGTTGTCTGCTCCCTCAGTTTTTTCCGCATATGCGGCGTGTCTCGATTAACTGTGTCCCAATAAAGCGGCATCTACTGTACTGCCCAGTCTTGACCTTTCAACAGAGTCAAAGTTTTGACAGCCGACAAAGGCAGTGTATAGGTTCCACGGCCACTTCCATAGACATGCTTCACCGCAATAGAAAACAAAGTAAACACGTGATCGATAGTTGAGTGATCAGCTCGAAAACCTGCCTGCTCAGTGAAGAACTTGTGGCCGTCTTCTGCCCATGTTTGAAGACGATTAGTTAAATTGGACATTGCAATTTTACTGATGCAGCACGGTAATGATGTTCTTCTGTAGTTCTTTACATTTGACATGTCACCACTTCTGTGGATAGGGATGATGTTAGATTTATACCAACTCTGAGGGAAATATAGCTTTTCGTAAAGAACATTGAAAAGTGAGACAAGGAAAGGGGTTACATAGCCATGTGCACAATTTGTTATAGTCTCAAAGTATATCATCAACTCCTGCAGCTTTCCTGTGATCTAACCTAGTTATTGCCAGCCTGTAATCTGTAATCTGTAATCGGTGCGTCGAGTTTTTGTCCATGACAAGGAGGGGGTACCGATGACATGCGTGCAGCGTCCATCTTTGTCGAGCAGACTTTGGGAGTAATTTTCCCAATCTTTTAAGTCTACTGGAATGTCTGGAGATGTATTCTTCGTGGCTTTTCGCACTATAGGCCAGAAAACAACCGAATTTTTTACATTATCAATTATTGTTTGGCACGTGGTTTGATTGCAATTTCCTTTCTTTTCTCGGATGAGTTTTTAAATATTTGTTTCTCATCTGGACGTACTGTATCATATCTACTGCAAAACCACTTTTCTTTGCTTGATGAAGCGTTTGTCGCGCCTCATGTTTGGCACACTGACATTCTTTGTCAAACCATTTAAAACGACCCCTTTTCTTTTATGGACATATTTTAAAAGCGTGTTGCATGGATGCAGCACTTGAAAGAAGTGATTGGACAAAACAATCAACAGCTATGTCTATGTCACTGTTCAACATCTGAAGGGTTTGATCAAGGCAAGTCCTGAACTCGGGTGTCTCCAGATTGTGCTTGACCTCGTTTGCTTTCTCCTAAACCCATATAATCTTAGTTATATATATTTTTTCTCTGGAAGAAGGGCCCCTTGAACGTATGACAGTGCCCGTGCCAAAACAAAACTCTAGTGGCATATAACTGCACAGGATGCTGTCTCCCACTTTAAAGCTGACATCTAGAACTGAGTGATTGTTATAGAGAAGGCCATAGTCAATCACACTGTCGCCGTGCTGAGAGAGATATGTCAAGCTGCCCATTCTGTCACCCTCTGTGCTCCCGTTTAGGATGTATAGATGACGTAATTTACACAAGTTGATCAAAATTCTTCCAAAGGAATTCAGACAGTCAGCTACATTTTCAGGGTAGTGACAAATTTCGAAATCCATTTTAAAAACTATCACTGGGGTCTTCTACATCACTATGAATATTCCATCTGCATGTCCTGGCATTAAAGTCTCCACAAATCATTATAGCATCGCTAGGGTATTCTTCTTGCAGTCTAAGCAGCTCCTCTTCCAATAGCAGACTATTACATTTTATGTCCTTTACGCTGTAGTATGGGGAGTCTATCGGTGGACAATACATACAGATAATCAAAAACATCGGTTGTAAAGTATTTAGGTATTCTTAAAATCAACATGTTGTCATGTGCACATTTGACTTCCAACACTTGGTGGGCGAGTGATTTTTAACCAATATTACTGCTCCGCCCCATCTACGTCCAAAATGTTAAAACTTAACCGCTGATGCATGGAATACCAGGTTGTCGGTGTTAAATGTACTAACATTGAAATATCGATGTAAATGTTTCTAAAATACAACAAATGTCAGACTATGTCATATAGGTCCCGAAACCTGGTTTGCCAAGTCTGGAAGTAGGACCTTCTATATTCCAGCATACTAGTTTCAAACTTGGCGGCACCAGTCCCATATTCGGCGGATTAAAAGTTTCCAGTCCTTCTCCTCGATTAAAAAAGTAAACCTTTTAAGTGACGGGTCGTCGGCTGAACCGTCAGGTCGACTCAAAGCTGTTATCCTGTGTGGAGTTGTCTTCCCTTGCCTCTGCAGTCTGTCTCAATCTACCCTGCCACATACCCTCTGATCTCTGTGGCAGCCTTGCATCACAAAAAGACGCATCAAGCCTCTTGCCTGCATCTTATCTCAAGTCTTAATTCTGCGTGTTTTCAGTTCGTGCATCTGTCACTCCATGTTCTCTCGAGTCTGCACGTTCTTCCGCAGCCTGCATCCCTTTCTGTCTCGTCGTGGTGGCCTCTTGTTCTTTCAAAATCCACTCGTGCACTGAGCTTTGTGACTTGGCTGGTTGTTGTGAACTGAACTGAACTGAACTGAAGTTTTATTGCGAAGGCCATCGGCCCATTGCAAATACAAATTGAACATAGCATTCTCATGTACAATTCGTGAGACATGGTATCCTGATACATGCAATGTTGCCGTTCTTCACTACCATTACAGGGGTCTTCAGAAGACATTCACCACTGTTGTGCATCAACTTGCAGTTGAGAGAGAAGCACAGAAAATTTCCGGAACTGAATATTTGTATCTCAGTAACGCCGCATCTGCTTAACAACAAAACCATATTTAAGGCCATGAAAAGGGTATCTTCAGGCACATCATCATACACCCCCAAAAATTTACATCAGTGTCACTGGGACAGATTGGCTTCTCCACTCAGTGTTTCAAGACAAATTTCTCTCATGTTAAAAGCATAATGGAGAAACATAGTTACAACTCTTGTTCGACGGAAGTCGGTACTATTCAACCAATATTTGCAGCATTGTATCCTCTCTTCCTTGGGGTTGTGTCGACCCAGGTACTTTTGACTCAGATGCTCATAAACAGAACAGTTCAACAACAAATGTTCGTCGTCTTCTTTTGCATTGCAAATCGGGCATTGTACATCTGGATTAATTCTGAATATTCTGTTTACTGCCAGGTTATTCGCACCACATCTGTATCTAATGAAATATCTCAGATTTTTTAAAACAATGTTATTTAAATAATCTTCAAAACCAAAAGATACTTTTAAGGACGAGTACCATTGCTATCGTTCATTTGTTCTATTTGTGCTACTCCATTCTTGGAGGAACCAATCCTTCAGTTTCTGTTTCAGTTGTTGTACGAAATGTTTTTCGTTTTGAACACCACCATTAATCCATGCATATCCGAAGCCCAATTTTTGCATAGTTTTTTTTCACGTAATCAACCCAGTTTTGATTTGAGTTCTGGAGAATAAAATATATGCTTGCTTTGGTAATCTGTCATGATTCATCCTAGAGAGTTTCAGCCAATATTTGATCACTTTTATGCAACTACTGACATGCAAAGTGAATCTCCCTAGATCTCAATAGACCATATGATTCGGGGTCCTCTTGCCAAGCCCTAGGAACTTCTTGCACGAAAATATATGAACTGTCTCTATCTTTATGTGGCTTTCTAGACCCCAAATCTTAGCACTGTATAACTAAGTGGGGATGACTTGCGACTCAAGCATTCTAGAGAACACATTTGTTTTCATACATTGTAAGTTCCACAGGGCTTTCAAAATGTGTACAGCCTTTTGCTCACGCATAGATCTTTTAGAGCAGTATGTAATGACAGTCTGGTAGAGAACACATAGCATTAGTATCTATTCTGGTTGACGACATCCAGCTTACCCCGTTAAGGTACCACCTTTCTCCTGTTGCAAGACGCCCGCCTTTTCTGAAGACCGTTATCTTCGTCTTCTCTGGGTTTACAGTTACGTTTAACGATTTAGACACATTTATAAGGTTATTAATCTGGTTTTGTAGCCCAGAATGTGTGGTAGATATTAGGGCTACGGCATCTGCAAACAATAAGAAAAATCTCTATCATTCCTGGCATCAACTGGACCCCATGTTTCCCTTTACTCATACATATTTGGCAACCTTATTACTATATAGGAAGAAAATTCCTGGAGACTCAATTACGCCCTGCTTTACACCCACCGAGCAGGGGAAAAATAGGATAGGGCATGTCGCCATCGAACACATGATTGCACGTCGGCATAGATGGCCTTTAACATCAAGTAAATTTTTCTTGACAGTCCAACCTCCTTCAGAACTATCCACATGTGTGTATGACTAACAGAATCAAAAGCCTTTCTATTATCCACAAAACGAACAAATAATTCGCACGCGCACACACACATACGGAGATAAACGTGGAAAACCAGAGTGAGAGAGAGACAGAGAGAGAGAAAGAGAGACAGAGAAAGAAAGAGATAGAGAGAGACACAAAGAGAGAGACACAGAGAAACAGAGAGGCAGGGGGAAGAGAAAGAGAAAGAGAAAAACACACACAAACAAACAAGCACACACAAACACACAAACACACACACACAAACATACACACACACACACACACACACATAGACGTGGAAAGCCAGAGAGCGAGAGAGCGAGCGAGAGAGAGAGAGAGAGAGAGAGAGAGAGAGAGAGAGAGAGAGAGAGAGAGAGAGAGAGAGAGAGAGAGAGAGAGAGAGAGGGGGGGGGGGGAGAAAGAGGCGGAGAGCGGAAAGAATCAGTGAGAGAAAGAGAGAGAGAGAGAGACAGACAGACAGACAGACAGACAGACAGACAGACAGACAGACAGACAGACAGACAGACAGACAGGCAGACAGACAGACAAACAGACAGACAGAGACGCACACACAGAGTCACAGAGAGAGAGAGAGAGAGAGAGAGAGAGAGAGAGAGAGAGAGAGAGAGAGAGACGGAGAGACAGAGACAGAGAGAGAGAGACAGAGAGACACACAGAAAGACACAGAAAGAGACAGTGAGAGACAGAGAGAGACAGAGAGACAGAGAGACAGAGAGAGATAGAGAGAGAGAGAGAGAAACAAGTCCAAAAGAAAGGAAGTCAGTCTAGGATTATCCCAACATTTCGGTCACAAACGAGCGAAGATTATTTTCCAGGACTGGTGTTAAGGAAGGAGAGACGTAACCCGTATTGCAACATCCATCCCCACCCACCCCTCTACTACCAACCCCCCTTCCCTTGACTTTGGCAACCTCCCCATCGGGTCATGGCTATTCTACTCTTTAGAAATATAATTTGTTAAATGTCATCATAAGTTTTGTTGTCGCCATTTCTCCGTTTTCCAATGCATTTATAGCACTTCCAAATTATCGTGGTCCTGCAACATTTCCTAATATTATTATGTATTTTTCTACCTGTCCAGTTGAATCAGAGACTCCAAGCAGAGAGGAGATGAATGAAGCTGCTTCACGTCGCATTAGGTCAGGATGCTAACGGCCTGAACATTATGATGCCGTCCCTGTGTCCATGCTTATTATTTCCCTGACTAGTACACTGTTTCGTGGCAACAGACTGTAGTACGGAGATAATATAATCCCACAGAAAAAGGAGTGGATTGCAACAGATGAGTATGCAGATGTGGAAAAGTATCTTAACATTCCCTCTTAGCGTTCATTTTATCGTTTCCCTGCAGACATGTCAGGATAATTTTCTCTACGTTTACACCTAAGGACATGACTATGAATATGGTTTCACAGCTCAGTTCTGCACTGACAACCCCTGGTGGCAGGTGGACCTGGGAGGCCTGTATGACGTCTTCAACGTGACCATCTACCTGAAAGGAGAGGGGGAAAGAGGTGTGTTGACTTTGAACCATTAAGATGCTCAGTTGCTTTCACGTGTAGAAAATGCAGGCTTTGTTTATAATCATCCCAGCAATTATTCAGGTGATACTTTTCGATGTCTAGATACTCGGAGTAAAACGTCTGATTTGGTGAAAACGGCCTATAGCCACTGAAATGAAAAGAAAAAATAGTGGCAAGAAATCATCAAAATACAAATGATCGTGGCTGATAGAACAAACGCAATTCCTAGTAAAGCGCTCTTTGAAGAATGTCTTCTTCTTTGTATATATTCAAAAATTTACAAACGATTCAATCGATGAACACAAAGGATAATTGAAACCGACAAAATGTTAAGGTTAATCCGACAACGGGTAGATACAAGTTTTCCGCACACAGTTGACGTTAGAACATAGAATCTTTTGTAAATCTTTTTACGCAGGTATACACAACTGGGGACCTCTTGTGGTACGGGTGGGGGACCGCGTGGAGCGTCCAGAAAACAGGACAATGTACACTGACCGTCCCGTGGTGTCCCTCCCCCTGTCTCCCCCCGTGACTGCCTCCACTGTCAACATCTCCATCACTGGCTGCTCCATGCTTGCACTTTGTGAGGTGGAGGTCTACGGAGTGGAACGTGAGTATTTCGTTCAGGTGAAAACAATGCTACAGTCCAATGAATGACAGAATAATGTATTTTAACCTCTGTGTATATAAGTTTCTGCCAAAAAGAAAGTTTCTACAACATGTCTTAACCTTGTTCCTTTGAATTAATGTTTTTGACGTGAACATCAGATATGAATTTCCCTTCTGAGCAAAACTAGTCTATACAGTCAAATTCACAATAATACAACCAAGAAAAAACACTTGCGCTATGAAGCCGGCGGGTTAGCATTTCCTATTTAACAAGTATATATAAAGTCAAATAAATGTCATATTACTGAAATAACCCTCCCAAAAGCCATATTAGGGAGAGAAAAGGAGACAGACATACATTACGTGGGCAAACGCACAGAGACGCAGACATATATACACACAGATCATTACGTAATGACGCCATTGCTGGTAAGGAGATTAATTTGATACTGCACTTGTCCTTCACTGATGGTTGTTCCAGCCTCACAATTTTATCCCCTGGTCACTGGGTTACGCTTTCCGTCTTTCCAACACCATTTTAACTCCCCGGAGACTAACGTGCAGCTGACCGCGTCAAATCTAATTTTCACACTGTTCCAGTTCTGTCCTCCTAGGTACGCATTGCACTACTGCGTGGATCCGCACGCTCCACCACCGAGGAACTACGTGTGTAACACCATCCCATCACTATCTACATGCTCTCTCCTGCATTGTCCCTTTCAGAAATCCACAGCGTCCGAGGGAAAATGAGTCACTTCATTTGCAGATCAGAATTCGTTGCCGTGGTTGCGTCAGGGATAAACTATTTCTGCATTACCCTAGTATGCTCGATACGCACGCTGGCTTGTTTGTGACCGAAAGAAATCAATAGATCTGTAAAGTGATGGTGCGAGTGCTCAACTAAAGTATTTCGCCTTGAACTTATAAGCATCCTTGAGAAAGCTATTCAGTCGTCGTCGTCGTCGTCGTCGTCGTCATCATCATCATCATCATCATCATCATCATCATCACCATCATCTTTGAATGAATTTGGCTGTTCTGTCTGCAACTCTAGAGAATTAGGAGGCGTCTCAGGTGCCCATGTGAAATGTCTCGTCGAGTCGGATAAGAGTGCTCCGTGTTTTTCGTAGCTGAGCACACGTAGTGGCCATGCTGTTTGTTTTCAATGACCAACTTCAAAATAAGGCATTAAGAGTAGAATAGAAGAAAGGAGCTTAACATCTGCAATTGTCTCTTTCATACAGTTGAGATTCTCTCAATGCTGCATTTGTCATCATCATGGCTTCATGCCTTGGCTTCGCGAACGAAGATCGTGGTAGGGGTACAGGGTCTGCGACGGCTGCAGGCTCGTTGGTGGCTGACGAGGCCAATACGGGACTTGCACACCCGCCCACAGTGGTTGCATTTGAGGGGCTGGTCTGTAGAGGCTGGCGCTGACGCCTCACGGTTCTTTCTCCTCATTCTTTGTATTTGTAATACTTCGGTAAAAGACATGTATAATATTTTGACATTCAAAACAAGATAGGCTTGCCAAAACAAATTGCTACGTTTTTACATACAAAATGAAACTTCTGATGACCCATTGCAGACGTAGACGAGTGTGCCTCCAACCCCTGTCTGAACAAGGGCAGCTGCACTGCTGGTTTCAACAATTACACCTGTCACTGTGCGCCTGGCTTCACAGGCAGCCGCTGTGAGACAGGTAAGTCAACAGTTACACATGCTCAGGTTTGCCTGATGACTTTCCAAAGAGCTGCCAGACAGGTGAGTCAACAGCCACACCTGAGCGTGTGTCTTGCTATAATGGAAACAACTGTCAGGTGAGTAATCAGCTACGCCTGTATCAGTGTACCGAGCTTTATTCAATTCAGCTGTTAAAGCACGTTAGTGCATGGCAAGCAGTGAATCTGACTATAAGGGAATCATGCGTCTCATTAAGGTGGAAATTATTGTTTGGTGAGTGAACATTAGCAACTTTAGCTTTGCGTCTTGCTGCACTGGCATACATGTGAGGCAGGTAGGTCCGTGCCTACAAACATATAATTATGTGTGTGTCTGTACTGATATCTATCATAAAAGAGTTGAGTGGACTGACACCGTTTCTACTTGCCTGCCACACTGAGCTCACTTGCCAGTCAACTACTGGTGTGCGTGTACTAGATCTAGAATCAACTATTTAACAGCTGATGAAGTATTAATATATGTGCGGGCTAGCCATTGAAGTGGATATAAAGCTACCATCATTGAGGGTTCCTGCAAAGCCACACATTTCCTGTTTATTTAGGTGAGAGAGAATCAGGTCCGTGCGATAAACACAATCGGAGCTTTTCTAGAGTATTAATCGTCTCTCGAAACTGAGAAGATAGTTACAACATCCACTGCCGGATCCGGCAGTGGTTGTTGTTTCTATCTTCTCAGTTTCGTAGAGCGATTAATACTCTAGAAAAGCTCCGTTTGTGTTTATCGCCCCGGAACCTGATTCATCTCTCTCACCTAATATAAACAGTGAATGTGTGGCTTTGCAGGATCCCTCACATCGATGGTAGCGCTTTAATATCTCACTTCAATGGCTTAGCACGCCCTCGCACATATATTAATACTTCATCAGCTGTTAGGCGGTTGACTCTAGATCTAGTACACGCACACCAGTAGTTGACTGGCAAGTGAGCTCAGTGTGGCAGGCAAGTAGAAACGGTGTCAGTCCACTCAACTCTTTTATGATAGATATCAGTACAGACACACACATATATGTTTGTAGGCACGGACCTACCTGCCTGACATGTATGCCAGTGCAGCAAGACGCAAAGCTAAAGTTGCTAATGTTCACTCACCAAACAATAATTTCCACCTTAATGAGACGCATGATTCCCTTATAGTCAGATTCACTGCTTGCCATGCACTAACGTGCTTTAACAGCTGAATTGAATAAAGTTCGGTACACTGATACAGGCGTAGCTGATTACTCACCTGACAGTTGTTTCCATTATAGCAAGACACACGCTCAGGTGTGGCTGTTGACTCATCTGTCTGGCAGTTCTTTGCAAAGTCATCAGGCAAACCTGAGCATGTGTAACTGTTGACTTACCTGTCTCACAGCGGCTACCTGTGAAGCCAGGCACACAGCGACAGGTGTAGTTGTTGAAACCATCAGTGCAGCTGCCCTTGTTCAGACAGGGGTTGGAGGCACACTCGTTTACGTCTGCAATGTGTCATCAGAAATTTCATTATGTATGTAAAAACGTAGCAATTTGTTTTGGCAAGCCTATCTTGTTTTGAATGTCAAAAATATCATACATGTCTTTTACCGAAGTATTACTAATTCAAAAGATTGACGAGAAAGAACCGTGAGGCGTCAGCGGCAGGCGCTACAGACCAGCCCCTCAGATGAAGCCACTGTGGGCGGGTGTGCGAGTCCCGTATTGGCCTCGTCAGCCACCAACGAGCCTGCAGCCGTCGCAGACCCTGTACCCCTACCACGATCTTCGTTCGCGAAGCCAAGGCATGAAGCCATGATGATGACAAATGCAGCATTGAAAGAATTCAAACTCTATGAAAGAGACAGTCACGGATGTTTCTGGTCCTTTCTTCTATTCTACTCTTGATGCTTTATATTGAAGCTGGTCATTGAAAGCAAACCATAAGCACGTGTGCTCAACTACGAAAAACACGGAACATTCTCATCCGACTCGACGAGACATTTCACATGGGCACCTGAATCGACTCCTAATTCACCAGAGTTGCAAAGAGAACAACAAATTCATTCAAAGATGATGGATGATGATGGATGATGGATGATGATGGATGATGATGGTGTGACGACGACGACGACGACGACGACGACGACTGAATAGCTTGGCTCAAGGATGCTTATAAGGTTCAGAGGCGAAATACTTTTAGTTGAGCACTC
>JAWQFJ010011665.1:0-2500 GCA_034096865.1 Theodoxus fluviatilis
CACATACAATGTGAGCAAGGGAGACATCATCACACACACACACACCAGACCTGTTTACCTTTAGTTGTGCAAAATAGGGAGATGGCGACTCAAAAATCGGGAGATTTCAATAAAAAGCGGGAGATTTTTATTTTTAGATATGTGTACCATCCCAGGTCACAAACTTCATAACAATTGAATACAAATCAGCTGAAAGTGGAATAAAAAACTCACAAATCAGCTGAAACGCCAATAAGTCCCATATCTCTGATCAGGGAGGCGAAAAGTCAAATTCTCTCTCTTCCGCGCGCCGGCGCTCACTCTCTCTCTCGTGCGCGCGCGCTGTCTCTCTCTCGCTTGCTCTCTCTCTCTCTCTCTCTCTCTCGCACGCGCGCGCTCTTTCTCTCGCGCTCTCTCTCTCGCGTGCGCACGCGCAAGTTCTCTCTCTCTCGTGCGCGCACAAATTCTCTCGCTCTCTCTCTCTCTCTCATTCTTGCCTCCGTGGCTCACGTTGAACTTGATGTCTTTTTTGCAGAACGTGCAAAACCCGCGTGATTGCGATTTAGACGATGGGCGAGCCGAAATGCCGGGAATTCGGATTTTCACTCAGCCTTCCACTTTGCGTTGTACTTTACTCTCTTTCTGCTTCTGACATCAGTGGACTTTCTTTTCTCATCCTCTGTGTCACACTCACTGTCGGATTCAGAATCGGTTCCGCGATTCTTTCTCATTGACTTTTCAATCGACGCCATCATTCGGATCGGTCAAGCAAAATGGCGGCTATTCCAGATTGTAAACTGGCTCTCGATTGGACAAAAGCCCTGACTCAGCCAATCAAACAAATTGTACTGCAGATCGGCAGAACGACCTTCAGTGGTGTAGTAGAAAGTTCGGATCGTCATGTAAACGCTTCGGAAACGAAATAAACCTTTCAAAATTTTTCATTTTCGGGAGATCGGTGAAAAAAAAATCGGGAGATTTACAAAGCTAGCGGGAGGTCGGGAAATAGGGTCTGAAATCGGGAGTCTCCCGCTAAAATCGGGAGAGTAAACAGGTCTGACACACACACACACACACACACACCACAGACACACAGAGACATGCACACACACACACACACACACACACACACACACACACACACACAGACAGACAGACAGACAGACAGACAGACAGACTGACAGACAGACAGACACACACACACGACAACCTACAGATCCTTTCATCAAGATTCAAGGAGTCTTGGTTTCTTTCAGGCAGTAGGCACTGGGTCACTTAACTCAGGGGAACACCCTAGGGTATACCCGAAAATCCATCCCCGCCCCCTTCCACCCCTAATGAGAGCAGCTGGGCATACTGGAACTACCAACATCCACATTGATTTTGCCACTACACTTGTAGACAATCTACATTTGTCCTACATCCATGCTATCCATTCATTCATCAATCCAAGAATCAATTGCCATAAACTCTGCTGACAAGAATGTATCTTCCATCCATTCATGACATTCCCATTTGCCCAAAATCAATCACGCTGTGACTACCAGAACAAAGCTGCCAACCCACCATCCTGCCAAAGAGTAGCATCCAGAGCTTTTTGGAGTAGCATTTAAGAAATAGGCGTAGCACACACGCAGAAGAAGGAAAATGCCTATGTTTGCACTGCCGAATGGGCAATGCACTTCACAATCACAATGGTTTTTGTTCGACCACATCCGTACTCCTGTGCAATCGCGTTCCCAGGAAACATTTTCCTAAAAAGTGGCCCTACGTGATCTGCTGCACTGGGTATATTGTGTTCCACAAGGAACAATGTGAACAAACATTCTGCTAAAATGACCGATTGATCATCTTCTGCAGTCGCTGGCTTGAAATGGGCAGTGAGCGGTTTGCTCGGCTTTCTTCTTGTGTTTGGCAGTACCCACGTGTTTCTCGATGTCAAACCAACCCCCGTGAGCAATAGAAAAATCGGACTGACAGTACGTGCATCTTGCGGCTGAGGAGTCATTTGCAGATCTGACGATACTTGGATAAACCTTGGTGTAGTCTGCTTTAAACTGCTGACAACTGGGTCAAGACTTTGGTGCCTTCTTTGGGGGAGTAGCAGCGAGATCGACAGTTTCTGCAGGTGTCTTTCGCTTTGACGTCATTTTTACGGTCAAACAACTGCGCTTTGGGTGTTTCCTGCATTTCCGCCCAGGGGTTAAAACACAACGCGACTGGTCGGTTACAGTACATGATTCTATGTCAAGGTCAAAAGTTCAGTTCGAGGCTAGCACGCGGGTCGCTTGGTTTTTCATGAATGGAATTTTTAACGGTCTAAAAAAAAATATCACGTCATTTATTTTAAAATCTTAGTTTTTCCGGACGATCGTAGCATCGTAGCAAGCATGTCAAAACCGTAGCATGCTACGCCTAAAACGTAGCACTTGGCAGCTCTGCCAGAATGTTGGCATGCAAGAGCTGCTCAATAAGTCTCATGAGAAATAAATATTTCAAAAATCAATTAAAACCTGCTATG
>JAWQFJ010011665.1:7500-12095 GCA_034096865.1 Theodoxus fluviatilis
TCTTTGCATTCAGTGAGAATGGAGATTTGCCAAAGGAGAATTGCTGCTTCATTTAGATAAACACAATTTCCATTTATTTCAAAATAGTTTCCTGTTTTTCAGCAGCTCTACCTTCAGTGTTACGAAAATAATGATGGATGAAAGGAGGCTACAGAATTCTGGAGAGCCACCCATAAAATAATAATTATATTACAAGTACAAAAGCTCCCACACACAAAACATGGCAGTCACATCTCTGTAACACACAAAACATGGCAGTCACATCTCTAACACACAAAACATGGCAGTCACATAGATCTATGTAATATAAAACATGGCAGTCACATAGATCTATGTAACATAAAACATGGCAGTCACATCTCTGTAACACAAAACATGGCAGTCACATCTCTGTAACACAAAACATGGCAGTCACATCTCTGTAACACAAAACATGGCAGTCACATCTCTGTAACACAAAACACGGCAGTCACATCTCTGTAACACAAAACATGGCAGTCACATCTCTGTAACACAAAACATGGGCAGTCACATCTCTAACATACCATACATGCCAATCATCATAATATTTGCCTTCTGCTACTGTCCCAACATATTGCTGTGTCACCATAGTAGTAATAGTAGCTGGAGTAATGTTCACCACTTATTGGTGCACAGTTGTCATCACATCACAAGGACAGAGCGGTGGCAAAATTTGACATCTGCTTTGCAAGCATTTCTTCCCAATGAGAAAAAACAGTCATCCATATGGCAAGCACCAACTGTGCTCACCGTCCATTTTCTTCCAGAGCTTTGGGGACAAAACAGCTAAAGTTCTACCTACGACGTCAAAGCATATGAAGGAGATCATCAACATAACCTTGAAGCAAGACACTGGCCACAATGTGGGGCATGCTCTCTGTGCCGAGCAACAGAAAACCAAAACATCTGTCCAAGCACACAACTTGCTGCAGCAGGCCCCAGCCTCTGCCATATGGCAGCGATAGGAGGGATCCAATGCAACAACTGCACAGCTGCAGCAGCTCTAACTCAACCTCAAAGCAATATGAAATCATCTGCTGACATAGCCACAGTTCCTCCATCAACCCAGAGCTGCACTAGATAATATCTACCTCCTGGTCACTGGCCTCCGCCCATTCATCCTCCAGCACATCTTTGGAACTGGGGATGAAAAATCTGCTGCAGATGGAGAGCCCAATAAAAAAGAGGGGTTCGTTTCAACACAGTAAGCATTCAAAGGGGTGGAGGTGGGTAGGGGGTGGGGGTGGGTAAGGGGTGAGGGTGGGTAGGGGGTGGGGGTAGGGGGGGTGTTGTTTTGGGGTCCAGAAATCATCCTGGTCCCTGTCACATCACTAAGACAGTCAGGAAGGTGGAGGTGCAGGCCTGTCAGGTGAGAGGAGGGTGGGGGGTGGGGGGTGGGGGTGGTGGGGGTGGTGTGTGTGTGTGTGTGTGTGTGTGTGTGTGTGTGTGTGTGTGTGTGTGTGGAGAAGTCCTCTTGCCAAATGGGTCAAACTCCTGTGTAACCACCACACCCAAACATCACAGAATGGACAGCTGGACAGCCAGGCTGACACTGGCTAATACCAGTCTGTGCACCCAGTTCTACAACCAGCCGCCAGCCACAAGCCCAGCACTGGGCAGTGTCAGCTGATCTAGGGCGTAATCACAACTAGAAATCTTCATTCTCCCAGAAGGATCACATCCCTGAGCAGCCTTCCTACCTCTAATATTCTCCTGCACAGCAGGCAATTATGCCACGGCGACTACACACTACACAGGGTGGAGCGCCTTGCAACAACCACCATGGCTACAGTAATGCTGGAGGGTGCACGGGAACTACCTACTGACACATCCATAAAGTGCACCAAGACTATGGAGGGCATGCACCACAAGATAAGACAGAAAAGCATCATTCACAACAATCCCACACCAGCAACACATGTGCTCAGAAATGCAACTTGGACCATCTGTCATTCAATGGGACTTGACGTTTGCATTTACTCTGACAGATTCATTCCATCTGCACTCCACTGGTGACTCTGCAGTCATCACTCCAGTTCAAAGGGTGAGAGAAGGGGAGGAAGGGAAACAATGTTGACATGGGGACAGCTGGTGACAGCAGCCACCATGCCTCTACAATAGGACCACCTAGCCAGCAGGCCTGGATGCCAAGGTGCACATGCAGGTTTCCCCCGTGTCTCTCCCTAACTCCATTCCCCTACAGACTGGCTCTGTCTCTTCCCAGAGGACACACCCAGGAAGCGTCTCTCAGATACAGGCAGGTTAAAGATGCAGATGCATCCTAGCACAGCACAGCACAGCACAGCAGGGTAAGGCACGGCACGCGACACGCGACAGACAGTGCCGCATCTAGCGACCCCAACTAACGAGCATACATTATGCCAACAGAGCGCATGGCCACCCGGCCCCCCGCTGAGCCTACACTTCCCTCACTTCCTCCTTCCGGTGTGCCTTACTCCTCTTTCACATGTTCTTCACAGGAAGCCACACGTCTCCATCTCTTCCTGCACCTGGGGTGCCCTCGACTGACGGCCGTCCCATTCGTACGCACACGCACACACACACACACACACGCTCACACACTCACATGCGTCCAAGACGCCACGGCCACTCGACAGGCGGTCCGTCCCCAAGCTGTCTTACCTTCTTCACCTGGGCGCGCTTGACACAGAGCACGCAAGAATTGGCACTATAGTAATAGACATCTCCAGGCAGCATCGGATGGTCCCACGGGGTGACCAGGGGGTCCGTGGCTGGACTAGAGAGGTGGGGGCGCGCCTCTAAGGGCTACCATATGGTAGGAGCCACCGGCCGGTGGTTGTCGCTTCTGCTACTATGCCAGGCACGGCAACGGCTGAGCAGAGGCAGCTGAGTGGAGGCCAAGCCAGGGAGTAGAGGAGGGAAGCGGTAGAGAGCCAGTCTCGATGTAGCCGCGACGCTCACTGTGCTGTCGATCCGCGCGCGCACTGCCGCGGCCAACGGGACTCGTGTGACGAGAGCAGCAATACGCCACCATATGGAGAGTCGAGCGCGTGGGCGGCCAGCCCCGAATCTCTCCCCCCTCGCTCCCTTTCCTGCCGCCAGGGCCACCCGGAACACACAAACAGGGGAGACGGTAGACCGAGCAAGGGGGCGGCGCTCTGGTACAGTGAGGGTTCCTGTCGGCTGGACTACGGTCAGGCAGGCAGGCAGGCAAGGACTAGCAGACGACGACTTAGGAAGGCTCTGGCAGGCAGGCAAGCAGGCTGGAGGACTAGGCTAGGCTAGGCTGGGGCAGGCAGCGGGCGACAGCGTGTGTGCGTTCAGAGCGGCGCAGTGTAGCGCTCTGCATGCAGTGGACTGCTGACACCAGTTTAGCTTCAGCCACCCGCCCTCCTGCCTGCCTCCCCCTTTCTGTAGCCAGCTGACTCTTTCTCCCTCTCTGTCCCTCCGTCTGTCTGTCTGTCTGTCTGTCTGTCTGTCTGTCTGTCTGTCTGTCTGTCTGTCTGTCTGTCTGTCTGTCTGTCTGTCCGCCCGTCCGTCTCTCTCTCGCGTCAGTACTCTTCAGTGACGCCTCACAGTCCTAGCCAGCCTTTCTCTGTCAAGTAGAAGTAGAGGTCTAAGTTTTTTCCCCATCTCACTTTCCATCATCTTCTTCGCTTTAATCTCACACTCATCTTACACCACCTTGCGCCTGTTCCCCTCACCCAACCCCTTGCAGATGGGCGTTTATTTTCTCCGAGCGCCAAATATACAGCAGCCATTCATCTTTGCCTACTTCCACCTCTCTCCTGAGTGTGGGCAGACCTCCCAGAACGAGTGAGTAGAGGAAATATACATGTACTGCCAGGATATGAAGAAAGAGAAAGTAATGCAGGAATGAAATCTGCTGCTGAGCGAACACAGTAATACACATGAATTTTTTTTCTTCCAGGAAGTCGTCTGCACGACAGAGAACTGAACTGAACTTTATTGCAGGCCACACCCCAGTGCAATGCAGAAAACGCTGTGGTTTCGATTTGAAGCCATGTGTACGAGACAAACCTTCATGCAATTTGCATTTCAATGTGCAGGATGTCTTTCAGAGAGAGAGAGAGAGAGAGAGAGAGAGAGAGAGAGAGAGAGAGAGAGAGAGAGAGAGAGAGAGAGAGAGAGAGAGAGAGAGAGAGAGAGAGAGAGACAGAGAGACAGAGAGAGAGAGACAGAGAGAGAGACAGAGAGAGAGACAGAGAGAGAGAGAGAGAGAGAGAGAGAGAGACAGAGACAGAGACAGAGAGAGAGAGAGAGAGAGAGAGGGAGAGAGAGAGAGAGAGGGAGAGAGAGAGAGAGAACGAACGAGTCGTCGTCCAGTGCAGACGTGTTTGGTTGCGCTCCCGTAAGCCTCCACTTGTACGGTGTTCCCTTGTGCGGTTTGAAGCAGAGTAATCCTTGGTTACTCACATCAGCTGGACACAGATGGCCACGTAGGTGTTTTGCAACTCTTGCTGTGCAAATATTCTGAACTCAGAAATTTTACCGTCATAGCCTGTTCGGTTTCGACGTTTTGTGACTCGGCTTGGGCGGGCCGTGTACGCTGTGCTTGGAACTGACTCGTA
>JAWQFJ010011667.1:0-10000 GCA_034096865.1 Theodoxus fluviatilis
AGAGAGAGAGAGAGAGAGAGAGAGAGAGAACGAACGAACGAACGAAAACTTTATTGCTGGGGCCTCCGGCCCATTGCAAGGTGTACATTATCAAACGTTTTAACAGCACCACAATGCACAACAGTCAATACATGTTGTAAACACATGCGTCGGTGGGTCGAGCGATTGGTTCCACTGGCAATAATACATTAACTAATCGCTGAACACGAGCTGATTCATCTCAGATAAATCCAATGCTTCTGTTCTTATCTTAAAGGAATAATGTAAACATTTTAAAACATTTCGAACTGTCAGAATTTCATCAGTTGTGAACAGATATTTGATGGTTTCATGGACATCGGATTGTAAGTATGGCGTTATACATCTTTGTCTTAAAACTGAAAGGGCCGAGCAACACAACAGAAAATGCAGTTCATCCTCCTCTTCCTCCATAAATGTTGGACAGACAGGAGAGAGTGAGAGACAGAGACAGAGAGAGAGAGAGAGAGAGAGAGAGAGAGAGAGAAAATAATGAGAGAGAAATAATGAGAGAGAGAATGAGAGAGAATGAGAGAGAGAGGGGGGGTGGCAGGGGTTCCTAGATTTAAATTTAAAAAGATACACAGAAGATATAAAACGGCGATAGAGGATGTGCCTGTCAAAAGCCCCTGCACCATACCCTTGGGATGCGTACGTCATACAGATGGGGGCCCGCGCCTGCGCGGTGACGACCATGCAGTCCCCGACAAGACCCATAGCGCAGCCACCGTGCACCACGCGTGCAGGACACACTCAATGCCAGGGGTGGGGGGATGGCGGGTAGCAGTGGTTTTCCTTACTGGACCGGGGGAAGACATTCCTCCAGGGATCCCAGTCAGAAGAAGCTCGTCACGTGACAACATCTGTGACTCCATGGAGATCAGGGACTCCGTGCGGCCTCATAGGAGCCCCCGCAGCACACCAGGAGTGTATGGAGGTTACCCTGACGGAAGTTCGAGCCCAGTGCTGCGTCGCATACATGGACGATGCGCTCGTGTGCAACCCGTCGTTCCATGGCCGCCTGCAACACCCGAGAAGATCTGCGCCTTTTGAGAGGGAGAGAGGGGAATCAAACTCAAACCATGAAGGTGCTAGCTGTTCCCATGGGAAGTGAAGTTCATGGGACATAATTATCATCCCTGAGGAAAACTACGGAACAGATGAGGAAGACTGAAAAACAGTCCTGGCGTTGAAGGAGCGAAGGACAAATTCAGTGGATGAGGTCAGTCGACTGCAGGGGTTCCTTGACTATTTCAACAAAAAGAAACCTCAAATTGTCTTGGAAAGCTCTGCAACTGTTCCAGCAACTGGAACTGAAGGAAAAACAAAGAAAAGATCAGTGGGCGCCGATGTTTGCAGTTCAAGGGGGGGGGGGGGGGGGGGGAGCAGGGGGGGTCGATGGTTTGCACGAGGGGGGAGGGGAGCAGTGGGGGTCGAGGTTTGCACGAGGGGGGAGGGGAGCAGTGGGGGTCAAGGTTTGCACTACGAGGGGGGAGGGGAGCAGTGGGGGTCGAGGTTTGCACGAGGGGGGAGGGGAGCAGTGGGGGTCGAGGTTTGCACGAGGGGGGAGGGGAGCAGTGGGGGTCGAGGTTTGCACGAGGGGGGAGGGGAGCAGTGGGAGTCGAGGTTTGCACGATGGGGGGAGGGGAGCAGTGTGGGTCGAGGTTTGCACGAGGGGGGAGGGGAGCAGTGGGGGTCGATGTTTGCACGAGGGGGGAGGGGAGCAGTGGGGGTCGAGGTTTGCACGAGGGGGGGGGGAGGGGAGCAGTGGGGGTCGAGGTTTGCACGAGGGGGGAGGGGAGCAGTGGGGGTCAAGGTTTGCACGAGGGGGGAGGTGAGCAGATGGGGGTCAAGGTTTGCAACGAGGGGGGAGGGAGCAGTGGGGGTCGAGGTTTGCACGAGGGGGGAGGGGAGCAGTGGGGGTCGAGGTTTGCACGAGGGGGGAGGGGAGCAGTGGGGTCAAGGTTTGCACGAGGGGGGAGGGGAGTAGTGGGGGTCGAGGTTTGCACGAGGGGGGGGGAGGGGAACAGTGGGGGTCGAGGTTTGCACTACGAGGGGGGGGGGGAGAGGGGAGCAGTGGGGGTCGAGGTTTGCACTACGAAGGGAAGGGAGGGAGAGGGGAACAGCGGGGGTCGAGGTTTGCACGAGGGGGGGGGGGAGGGGAACAGTGGGGGTCGAGGTTTGCACTACGAAGGGAAGGGAGGGAGAGGGGAACAGTGGGGGTCGAGGTTTGCACGAGGGGGGAGGGGAGCAGTGGGAGTCGAGGTTTGCACGAGAGGGGTGGAAGGAGGAACATTCGGTTGAAGTCTCAGGCCAGGTGGAATGCCTGCCTTCTGCCTCAGTGGTGGCGCACCCAGACCTCAACAAAGAATGTGAACTCCACGTGGAAGCATCTGCACGGGGACTTGGATCAGTCCTGTATCAAGAACAGGGCGATGGTCGACAGAGTGTCATTGCGGAGGGTGCCGAACGCTCACACCTGCAGAAAAGAATCACCACACGCGCCCGGGGAAAATGGAACCTTTGCCTGCAAAGGGGCCGTGGCAGAGATATACAGGGATGATCTGCATTACGTCCTCCACTTTACGCTGTTTAGACACCAATCCCCAGCGATAACTTCTGATCAGTGCAAGCCTAGTTGGAACTCAGCACTGCTGGGTGGCGGAACCTGCCGATTTCATTCCTGATGCCCCTTGCAATCCCAAAGTGCTAAATGATGATGTTGATGGGCTGTCGCGTACACTGTATGTACCGGGGACGATTCCACGAACTGCGGCCATCTCATGCGAAGGCCGAAGAAGGCTGAACCCGCGAAGGAGATTTGGGAGCTTGAGGACTCAGAAGTACAGAAGGCTCAACAGAAAGGTAGTGAGATCGGCACCCTACTGAAAGCAGTGGCGAGTCGGGGCAAATCCGAAAGGAAACAGGAAAAGGACAATCCGGACTCATAGGCGCTCGTGAAGCGGTGGGATCGGTAGACGAGAGACGACAGAGGTCTGCTGGTCAGCAGTGCACAGGGAATGCGGTGTGTGGCTCAAATACGTGTACGCAGGCTTGCAGGCGGGCACTCAGGCTTGCAGGCGGGCACTCAGGCTTGCTTGGCTCCCGGGGGGCCTTGCTCTGGTAGCCAGCTGTGAGAGGAAATCATTTCGGAGAGGCACACGCACATGCACACGCACACGCACATGCGCGCGCACACACACACACGGACACATGCATACACACGCACACGCACACATTCACGCACACACACGCACACACACACGCACACACACACGCACACACACACACACGCGCACGCGCGCGCTATGTACATATAGTAAGGAAAATATTACTGACGATACAAAGAATATTTAAACAATAGTACTGTCTCTCGCTTTCATGGACTATGACAATTGCTCCATGTGTCAAGTGAAAATACGAAAGATTGCCTGAAGGGACGGGATTATTATGGCTTTTTGAAGGAGCTGTGGGGCGTTGTTTGTCTCGGCTCTGCAGGACGGAGTTCCGTCAAAGATTATAGGTTACACAAAGATAGTTCATAAGCTCATTGTCGTGAGGATCGAGACACGTTGTGCCCCAAGCGGCTAGATCTATTGGTGAATCAAGGAAAGGTAATCACACCTCTTAGCGACATGTAAAACTTCCTGTTTATCGACGGTTTCTGATGCGTTCCGGTCATGTTTGTGAATAAATTTACTGTGTAATGTGTAATAAAATGATTTGCTGCAATAATGGGGGTGTTTTGGCTTTTTTTTGTAGCAGGCGTTGTGAAATCCAACTCGACCTAGATCTACATGGTATGGGTTTGAATGGGAACGATCTATTTTTCATTATTATCTAAGAATGCAAGCTTGTTTATCAACGTATACACCCCTGTGGAATATCTTTTGGAAATGCAAAGCAATACATACCTGTCAAGAAGGTGATTTGCGGCCAGAAAATCATTCGATTAAGTGAATTCAGTTGCCGCTTCCGCAAAGAATTAGATTTACGATCAAGCGTTGCCCTGTGACCTGCATTTCGATTGTTAAAAAGTAGGACCTTTCAATACCTTTTGATGCATTCAACATACAGCTTTGATAAATTAATGCTGTTCATGGCTTACATTTTCTTCGGATGGGTTTCTAGTATCTCAAAATATAGCTTTTTCTGCGCGAACTGGAGAGAGCTGCCGCCATTGAGTTGTCTAAAGCGTAGACATCTACGCAATATCTACACGAAAGCAGTCCTCTGATTGGTTCTCTGAATAGAATCCTCCAATCAGCAGGCAGCTTTCTTCGCCGTCTTGTCACTAAGCGGTGTGAGTACACTTTCCTTGATTCACCCCTACTCTCGCCGCTAGGTTTGGCGTCTTGTAACTTTGAAGAGCAAAAGCTCGGCATGAGCTATCTTTGTGTAACCTATAATCTTTGGTTCCGTGTAGAGGCACCATGCACTACAGTGGGAAAGACCTCACTACAGAGGGAGAGACCTCACTACAGAGGGAGAGACCTCACTACAGTTGCAGAGACCTCACTACAGAGGGAGAGACCTCACTACAGAGGGAGAGAACTCACTACAGTGGCAGAGACCTCACTACAGAGGGAGAGACCTCACTACAGAGGGAGAGAACTCACTACAGTGGCAGAGACCTCACTACAGAGGGAGAGACCTCACTACAGAGGGAGAGAACTCACTACAGTGGGAGAGACCTCACTACAGAGGGAGAGACCTCACTACAGTGGGAGAGACCTCACTACAGTGGCAGAGACCTCACTACAGTGGCAGAGACCTCACTACAGTGGGAGAGACCTCACTACAGAGGGAGAGACATCACTACAGAGGGAGAGACCTCACTACAGTGGCAGAGACCTCACTACAGAGGGAGAGACCTCACTACAGAGAGAGAGACCTGACTACAGAGAGAGAGACCTGACTACAGAGGGAGAGACCTCACTACAGAGGGAGAGACCTGACTACAGAGGGAGAGACCTCACTACAGAGGGAGAGACCTCACTACAGAGAGAGAGAGACCTCACTACAGAGGGAGAGACCTCATTACAGTGGGAGAGACCTCACTACAGTGGGAGAGACCTCACTACAGAGGGAGAGACCTCACTACAGAGGGAGAGACCTCACTACAGAAGGAGAGACCTCACTACAGAGGGAGAGACCTCACTACAGAGGGAGAGACCTCACTACAGAGAGAGAAACCTCACTACAGAGGGAGAGACCTCATTACAGAGGGAGAGACCTCACTACAGAGGGAGAATACCTCACTACAGTGGGAGAGACCTCACTACAGTGGGAGAGAACTCACTACAGAGGGAGAGACCTCACTACAGTGGGAGAGAACTCACTACAGAGGGAGAAAACTCACTACAAAGGGAGATACCTCACTTTAGTGGGAGAGACCTCACTACAGTGGGAGAGACCTCACTACAGTGAGAGAGAACTCACTACAGTGGGAGAGAACTCACTACAGAGGGAGAGACCTCACTACAGAGAGACCTCACTACAGTGGCAGAGACCTCACTACAGAGGGAGAGACCTCACTACAGAGGGAGAGAACTCACTACAGTGGGAGAGACCTCACTACAGAGAGAGAGACCTCACTACAGTGGGAGCGACCTCACTACAGAGGGAGAGACCTCACTACAGTGAGAGAGAACTCACTACAGAGGGAGAGACCTCACTTCCGTGGGAGAGACCTCACTACAGAGGGAGAAACCTCACTACAGATGGAGAGACTTCACTACAGAGGGAGAGACCTCACTACAGTGGCAGAGACCTCACTACAGTGGGAAAGACCTCACTACAGTGGCAGAGACCTCACTACAGTGACAGAGACCTCACTACAGTGGGAGAGACCTCACTACAGTGGGAGAAACCTCACTACAGAGGGAGAGACCTCACTACAGTGGCAGAGACCTCACTACAGTGGCAGAGACCTCACTACAGTGGGAGAGACCTCACTACAGTGGGAGAGACCTCACTACAGTGGGAGAGACCTCACTACAGTGGGAGAGACCTGGGGCCAACAGTGTCCCTACTGAAGCGGGCGACAGCGAGGAGATGGCTTCTAATGAACGGAGCTGCCTTGAGGCTATGTGGGAGTCTCCTAAAATAGACACTGGCGGCAGAACCGGGCAACCTTGTAACTACTCCAGCCTACACAGGCAGGCAGCGTAGTGTTTTTAGACGGGCCCTAGACTGTCGGAGCACGATCCCAGCAGTGCTGGTTTGGGTGCACCAAACTGTCACTGGTGTCTCTGCAGGCAGAGACGCGAGGAGAGAGAAGCAGACGTGCAGTCTGGACGGGATGAGCGAGATCATAGGTCTGTTTGCAGCTTCAGCAGTGCGGTGGGGGCGGATCTGGTTAATTCTTTGTGGCAGTGAAACGTTAAATGAAATGGAGTAAGATATTAGAATAATTACAGACAACTCCATCGGCCGGATGTTGAACCCGAGTCCACCTCGTGGTGGTCTACTAATATGCTCACTAGGCCTCGTGTATTACACTACATTGCTTGGGTTGGTATATGGTTTTCCAACTTTCCCCATAGCATCGTGCTCATAGTGATATTATGTGGGGGGGGGGGGGGGGTAGGTTTTAATTTACAAGTCTCCAACTAACTGACACACGCCGAGAGCAAGCTTAAACCGGACGGGCGGAGTAATGCAACACAGGCTAGCAAACTAGCTAGCTACCACGGCCGTTTAGAACATGGACAGCCTTCTAGGGGACATACGATTTACCGTCTTCTACATAGGACAGGCAGTCATGCAGATGACATTCACACACAGTACCAACAAGCAGATAGAAAACCTTTCGATAGACACATAAATCGTATGTCCCCTAGAAGGCTGTCTATGTTCCACATAACCGTGGTAGTTTGCTAGCCTCTGTTGCATTACTCCGCCCGTCCGGTTTAAGCTTGCTCTCGGCGTGTGTCAGTCTCCCCATGCGAGGCTGCTTGGCAGGCACAAAGTTCCTGCGATCTGTACGATGCCTGCTGTAAGTGGTTCGCTCAGAGCGAACTCCAAGTTCTCCTTCGCTGCCTGTCTCTGCAACGCTGTACGTCGCAGTTGGTCCGCACCTGCTTAACATTTACGCTAACAGACGTTCTTGCAGAAAACATGGCTTTACGGCCTACACGAAACCGACTGCCTCGCAGACAAATAGTAGACAGGAGTTTTCAACAGATAGACTTACAGAGTATATACAAACCCATAGTACACACACAGCCTTACAGAAAAGCGACAGACTTACAGAGTATGTACAACCCCATTGTACACACACAACCTTACAGAAAACAGTTAAGTTAGACTTATAGCGAACACAGAGCTTTACAAAAGCCTATAGACTTACAGTGACACAACAGTTTCACAGAATACATTCAGCCTCACAGCGAACACATAGCTTTACAAAAGTGTACAGACTTACACTTACATTGACACACAGCCTACACAGAACACAGAGAGCTGTACGGCGGACAGACACCGCTAGGACGACGCTTGTTCTTCAAAAATTCATTGCCCAGGGCCTGTCCGTTCCCCCCTAACTCGATGAGACGCCTGCTGTACGAGGCAGGAGAGGCAGTGTGGGACAGGACGCGAGGAGGAATTTAGACAGGAAGTTCCTCCCGATACAGCGCCACCAGGGTGCGCAGCGCCCTCTGCCGGGGACCTGTGAGATTTGCATTCCAGGATGATGTGAGACAAACGCCGCCAAATTCGGGGAGAATGCCAAGCCCGTGCTGAGGGCGAGGGAATCCCCCACGATCGGATGGCGCGTCCCACGTTTGTGAATGGCGGCAGCTAAGTGGCGTCCCCTGTAATCTCCCGACACCCAATCGCTCCAGCAGAGCGACGTGGGCTGACTAACTCGATACGATGTTTCCGATTGGAACGCTGCTCGGACAGGCGAGAGCGCCGCCTGTAGGACTGGATTGGCGGTAGCGGCAGGAGTCCTTGAAACGGGACTCAATACGTCACGCTTCTTTCCTCCCCTGCAGCTCTGCACCGCACTCGCCCGCCCACCTTCCCCAGGCGCTGCGCATTATCGTGGCGTTTCCAGCATGGCAGCCTTACCAGATAAAGCGAAATAACGCCATGCCTCTCCACGGGACATCCAATCCGCCACGTGTCACCGTCGGCGCTCTGGTTTGCCTCGCCAGGGATTTCTCTCAGCGTCCGTCTTTCGTCTCTGCCACCTCGCCACGTCCCCACGGATTCTTGGAGTCTTTTCTGAGCTCTTCGTCCTCGGACCGATTCTGTCTTCAGTATTCAGAGCGTCACATTTCTACAGCGCCAAATTGTATTCCGCCACAGATTCTTGACGTGCATGTCTTCAGGCCGAGGCCAGAACGCGATCTGACGGCTGCCCAGTATCTCCGTGCCTCAGATGAGGCGACGCGGGGTGACACTGTCAACAGCGCTGCACTTGTGGAGCTCCTGCCTTGGACAGCTTTGTGCAGAGCTCTTCGGTCATTGTAAGAACGAGCTGTTTTCAAAGACAGACCCGTCACGTGAAATGTATCTGAAAATGTATGCGGAGTAAAGTGCGATTAGATGAGTCTTAACTCGTACACACCAAGTGTAGAATGAGGTGCTGGAGGTGGGGATGAATGTGGGGTGGATTGTAGTGAGGGTGGGGTGGGTTGTAGTGGGGGTGGGGGGGTTGTAGTGGGGGTGGGGTGGGCTGTAGTGGGGGTGGGGTGGGCTGTAGTGGGGGTGTGGTGGGCTGTAATGGAGTGGGCTGGGTTGTAGTGGGGGTGGGCTGGGTTGTTTTGGGGGTGGGCTGGATTTGGAATAGTAAATTGGAGTTGGTGGGTGGGGAAAGGCAGCGAGGATTAGAGGAAGTTTGAGATGGAAAGAAACTGAAGAAGAGCGGTGCTTCCCTCTTTACCTGCAGACAGCTCGACCTCTCAAGCTGTCAGTGCACAAAGGCAACAAGAGCCATGGCAGAAGCTGCAGAGAGGGCATCAGTCTTGATCTGGATGCGCCAAAACACCAGAGACCAGAGCCCCGCTGCTCACCAGTAGCGGAAGCAGACAACCCCCACCCCACTGTTCACGCAAGTTGTGCAAGTTCAGGGCAGCGGATGGGCACCTGGAGCTATAAGCAGGTGTGGCCCTCCCCCCGAGAGTGTCAGGAAGTGTAAGCCGAAACACTTGTCGACGGGGGCTCTTCCTCTGAAGACTGTCTGCTGCCCCGCTCCTGTTGGGAGTTTCTTGCTACTACTTCATGCCATGATTTCCAGAGTCTGTGGCCGTTACCAGTTTGGCATGGTCTTTATTTCCTGGTTCTGCCTACAGCATGACCCCTGTGGTCACAAATAATTTTCCTCCTGTCGTGACCAGCGGTCATCACAGAGTTAGGGTGGTGAACGTCGCTTCTGTTACATGACTGTCTTTGACACGCAAAGAGTTGCCAGCATAGAGATTGCCTTCTACTTATGTCATCGTCATTTAACTGGCTGGCTACAATGTCTCATACACAGACAAGGTGTCACACACAGATCAGATGTCACACACAAACCAGGTGTCACACGCAGACCAGGTGTCACACGCACAGCATGTGTGACACGCACGGCAGGTGTCACACACACACGGCAGGTGTCACACAGAGACACGGTGTCACACACACAGACTAGGTGTCACACATAGACCAGGTGTCACACACAGACCAGATGTCACACACACATCAGATGTCACACACAGACCATGTGTCACAAACGGCAGGTGTCACACACGGCCGGTGTCACACACAGACCAGATGTCACACACACGTCATATGTCACACACAGACCATGTGTCACACCCGGCAGGTATCACACACAGACAAGGTGTCACACACACAGCAGGTGGCACACACAGACCACGTGACACACACACGGCAGGTGGCACACAAACGGGAGGTGTAACACACGGCAGGTGTCACACACAGACTAGTTGTCACACACAGACCAGGTGTCACACACAGACCAGGTGTCACA
>JAWQFJ010011667.1:17500-24630 GCA_034096865.1 Theodoxus fluviatilis
GTCACTCACCATTGTCACCTACCACTGTCACCCACCATTGTCACCCACCACTGTCACCCACCACTGTCACCCACCACTGTCACCCACCACTGTCACTCACCATTGTCACCTACCACTGTCACTCACCATTGTCACCTACCACTGTCACCCACCACTGTCACCCACCACTGTCACTCACCATTGTCACCTACCACTGTCACCCACCATTGTCACCTACCACTGTCACCCACCACTGTCACCCACCACTGTCACCCACCATTGTCACCCACCACTGTCACCCACCACTGTCACCCACCACTGTCACCCACCACTGTCACCCACCACTGTCACCCACCTCTGTCACCCACCATTGTCACCTACCACTGTCACCCACCATTGTCACCCACCACTGTCACCCACCACTGTCACCCACCACTGTCACCCACCACTGTCACTCACCATTGTCACCTACCACTGTCACCCACCATTGTCACCTACCACTGTCACCCACCACTGTCACCCACCACTGTCACCCACCACTGTCACCCACCATTGTCACCCACCACTGTCACCCACCACTGTCACCCACCACTGTCACCCACCACTGTCACCCACCTCTGTCACCCACCATTGTCACCTACCACTGTCACCCACCACTGTCACCCACCACTGTCACCCACCACTGTCACCTACCACTGTCACCCACCACTGTCACCCACTACTGTCACCCACCACTCATTCCCAGCCCTACTCTCCCCTCCCACCACCACTGTCACCCACCACTGTCACCCACCACCTCTGTCACCCACCACCACTGTCACCCACCACTGTCACCCACCCTGCCACCCACCACCACTGTCACCCACCACCACTGTCACCCACCACCACTGTCACCCACCACTGTCACCCACCCTGCCACCCAACACCACTGTCACCCACCACCACTGTCACCCACCCTGCCACCCACCACCACTGTCACCCACCACCACTGTCACCCACCCTGCCACCCACCACCACTGTCACCCACCACCACTGTCACCCACCACCACTGTCAGCCACCACTGTCACCCACCCTGCCACCCAACACCACTGTCACCCACCACCACTGTCACCCACCCTGCCACCCACCACCACTGTCACCCACCCTGCCACCCACCACCACTGTCACCCACCACCACTGTCACCCACCACTGTCACCCAACCCTGCCACCCACCACCACTGTCACCCACCACCACTGCCACCCAACACCACTGTCACCCACCACCACTGTCACTCACCACTGTCACCCACCCTGCCACCCACCACCACTGTCACCCAGCACCACTGTCACCCACCCTGCCACCCACCACCACTGTCACCCACCACCACTGTCACCCACCACTGTCACCCACCCTGCCACCCCCCAACACTGTCACCCACCACCACTGTCACCCACCACAGTCACCCACCCTGTCACCCACCACCACTGTCATCCACCACCACTGTCACCCACCCTGCCACCCACCACCACTGTCACCCACCACCACTGTCATCCAACACTGTCACCCACCACTGACACCCACCACTGTCACCCACCACTGACACCCACCACTGTCACCCACCACTGTCACCCACCACTGTCACTCACCTCTGTCACCCACCATTGTCACCCACCACTGTCACCCACCACTGTCACCCACCACTGTCACCTACCACTGTCACCCACCGCTGTCACCCACCACTGTCACCCACCACTCATTCCCAGCCCTACTCTCCCCTCATACCACCACTGTCACCCACCACTGTCACCCACCACTGTCACCCACCACCACTGTCATCCACCACCACTGTCACCCACCACCACTGTCACCCACCACCACTGTCACCCACCACCACTGTCACCCACCACCACTGTCACCCACCACCACTGTCACCCACCACCACTGTCACCCACCACCACTGTCACCCACCACCATTATCACTCACCACTTTCACCCACCACTGTCACCCACCACTGTCACCCACCACCATTGTCACTCACCACTTTCACCCACCACTGTCACCCACCACTGTCACCCACCACCACTGTCACCCACCACCACTGTCACCCACCACCACTGTCACCCACCACCATTGTCACTCACCACTTTCATCCACCACTGTCACCCACCACTGTCACCCACCACCACTGTCACCCAACACCACTGTCACCCGACACCACTGTCACCCACCACCACTGTCACCCACCACCACTGTCACCCACCACCACTGTCACCCACCACCACTGTCACCCACCACCAGTGTCACCGACCACCACTGTCACCCACCACTGTCACCCACCACCACTGTCACCCGACACCACTGTCACCCACCACCAGTGTCACCGACCACCACTGTCACCCACCACTGTCACCCACCACCACTGTCACCCACCACTGTCACCCACCACTGTCACCCACCACTGTCACCCACCACCACTGTCACCCAACACCACTGTCACCCACCACCAGTGTCACCCACCACCACTGTCACCCACCACCACTGTCACCCGACACCACTGTCACCCACCACCAGTGTCACCGACCACCACTGTCACCCACCACTGTCACCCACCACCACTGTCACCCGACACCACTGTCACCCACCACCAGTGTCACCAACCACCACTGTCACCCACCACCACTGTCACCCACCACCACTGTCACCCACCACTCATTTCCAGCCCTACTCTCCCTTCCCTACACTATTGTCACTCTCACCCTGCCTCTATTCCCACTAGCTCACTTTATTTTCCACCCCCACTCCCACCCTGCCTCTATTCCCACTAGCTCGCTTTATTTTCCACCCCCACTCCCACCCTGCCTCTATTCCCACTAGCTCACTTTATTTTCCACCCCCACTCCCACCCTGCCTCTATTCCCACTAGCTCGCTTTATTTTCCACCCCCATCCCCACACTGCCTCTATTCCCACCCCCATCCCCACACTGCCTCAATTCCCACCCCCACCCCCACCCTGGATTCCCACACTGCCTCTATTCCCACCCCCATCTCCACCCTGCCTCTATTCCCACCCCCACCCCCTCCCTGGATCTATTCTCACTAGCTCACTTTATTTTCCACCCCCACCCCCACCCTGGGTCTATTCTCACTAGCTCGCTTTATTTTCCACTCCCATTCCCACACTGCCTCTATTCCCACCCCCATCTCCACCCTGCCTCTATTCCCACCCCCACCCCCTCCTTGCCTCTATTCCCACCCCCATCCCCACCCTGCCTCTATTGCCACTAGCTCGCTTTATTTTCCACCCTCATTCCCACACTGCCTCTATTCCCACCCCCACCCCACCCTGCCTCTATTCCCACCCCCACCCCCACCCCCACCCTGCCTCTATTCCCATCCCCACCCCCACCCTGCCTCTATTCCCACTAGCTCGCTTTATTTTCCATCCCCACCCCCACACTGCCTCTATTCCCACCCCCACCCCCACTCTGCATCTATTCCCACCCCCACCCCCACCCCCACCCTGCCTCTATTCCCACCCCCACCCCCACCCTGCCTCTATTCCCACTAGCTCGCTTTATTTTCCATCCCCACCCCCACACTGCCTCTATTCCCACCCCCACCCCCACACTGCCTCTATTCCCACCCCCACCCCCACACTGCCTCTATTCCCATCCCCACCCCCACCCTGCCTCTATCCCACCCCCACCCCAACCCCTTGGAAGGTACTTCAAGTAGGTCGTTCAAGAGACAGTGCGCTAGAAAACGCTTGGTAGCGCTCCACTCCTGAACGGCTTGCTGGCCGTAGCGAGCGCTCGATACTTGAACGGCTTGCTGGCGTAGCGAGCGCTCGATACTTGAACGGCTTGCTGGCGTAGCTAGCACTCGATACTTGACCGGCTTGCTGGCGGTAGCGAGCGCTCGATACTTGAACGGCTTGCTGGCGTAGCGAGCGCTCGATACTTGAATGGCTTGCTGGCGTAGCGAGCGCTCGATACTTGAATGGCTTGCTGGCCGTAGCGAGCGCTCGATACTTGAATGGCTTGCTGGCGTAGCTAGCGCTCGATACTTGAACGGCTTGCTGGCGTAGCGAGCGCTCGATACTTGAACGGCTTGCTGGCGTAGCGAGCGCTCGATACTTGAACGGCTTGCTGGCGGTAGCGAGCGCTCGATACTTGAACGGCTTGCTGGCGTAGCGAGCGCTCGATACTTGAACGGCTTGCTGGCGTAGCGAGCGCTCGATACTTGAACGGCTTGCTGGCGTAGCGAGCGCTCGATACTTGAATGGCTTGCTGGCGTAGCGAGCGCTCGATACTTGAACGGCTTGCCAGGCGTAGCTAGCGCTCGATACTTGAACGGCTTGCTGGCGTAGCGAGCGCTCGCTACACCTGGCAAGCCGTTCAAGTATCGAGCGCTCGCTACGCCAGCAAGCCGTTCAAGTATCGAGCGCTAGCTACGCCTGGCAAGCCGTTCAAGTATCGAGCGCTCGCTACGCCAGCAAGCCATTCAAGTATCGAGCGCTCGCTACGCCAGCAAGCCGTTCAAGTATCGAGCGCTCGCTACGCCAGCAAGCCGTTCAAGTATCGAGCGCTCGCTACGCCAGCAAGCCGTTCAAGTATCGAGCGCTCGCTACCGCCAGCAAGCCGTTCAAGTATCGAGCGCTCGCTACGCCAGCAAGCCGTTCAAGTATCGAGCGCTCGCTACGCCAGCAAGCCGTTCAAGTATCGAGCGCTAGCTACGCCAGCAAGCCATTCAAGTATCGAGCGCTCGCTACGGCCAGCAAGCCATTCAAGTATCGAGCGCTCGCTACGCCAGCAAGCCATTCAAGTATCGAGCGCTCGCTACGCCAGCAAGCCGTTCAAGTATCGAGCGCTCGCTACCGCCAGCAAGCCGTTCAAGTATCGAGCGCTAGCTACGCCAGCAAGCCGTTCAAGTATCGAGCGCTCGCTACGCCAGCAAGCCGTTCAAGTATCGAGCGCTCGCTACGGCCAGCAAGCCGTTCAGGAGTGGAGCGCTACCAAGCGTTTTCTAGCGCACTGTCTCTTGAACGACCTACTTGAAGTACCTTCCAAGGGGTTGGGGTGGGGGTGGGATAGAGGCAGGGTGGGGGTGGGGATGGGAATAGAGGCTGTGTGGGGCTGGGGGTGGGAATAGAGGCAGTGTGGGGGTGGGGGAGGGAATAGAGGCAGTGTGGGGGTGGGGATGGAAAATAAAGCGAGCTAGTGGGAATAGAGGCAGGGTGGGGGTGGGGGTGGGAATAGAGGCAGGGTGGGGGTGGGGGTGGGGGTGGGAATAGATGCAGAGTGGGGGTGGGGGTGGGAATAGAGGCAGTGTGGGGGTGGGGATGGAAAATAAAGCGAGCTAGTGGGAATAGAGGCAGGGTGGGGGTGGGGATGGGAATAGAGGCAGGGTGGGGGTGGGGGTGGGGGTGGGAATAGAGGCAGGGTGGGGGTGGGGGTGGGAATAGAGGCAGTGTGGGAATGAGGGTGGAAAATAAAGCGAGCTAGTGGCAATAGAGGCAGGGTGGGGATGGGGGTGGGAATAGAGGCAAGGAGGGGGTGGGGGTGGGAATAGAGGCAGGGTGGAGATGGGGGTGGGAATAGAGGCAGTGTGGGAATGGGAGTGGAAAATAAAGCGAGCTAGTGAGAATAGACCCAGGGTGGGGGTGGGGGTGGAAAATAAAGTGAGCTAGTGAGAATAGATCCAGGGAGGGGGTGGGGGTGGGAATAGAGGCAGGGTGGAGATGGGGGTGGGAATAGAGGCAGTGTGGGAATCCAGGGTGGGGGTGGGGGTGGGAATTGAGGCAGTGTGGGGATGGGGGTGGGAATAGAGGCAGTGTGGGGATGGGGGTGGAAAATAAAGCGAGCTAGTGGGAATAGAGGCAGGGTGGGAGTGGGGGTGGAAAATAAAGTGAGCTAGTGGGAATAGAGGCAGGGTGGGAGTGGGGGTGGAAAATAAAGCGAGCTAGTGGGAATAGAGGCAGGGTGGGAGTGGGGGTGGAAAATAAAGTGAGCTAGTGGGAATAGAGGCAGGGTGAGAGTGACAATAGTGTAGGGAAGGGAGAGTAGGGCTGGAAATGAGTGGTGGGTGACAGTGGTGGTGGGTGACAGTGGTGGTGGGTGACAGTGGTGGTTGGTGACACTGGTGGTGGGTGACAGTGGTGTCGGGTGACAGTGGTGGTGGGTGACAGTGGTGGGTGACAGTGGTGGTCGGTGACACTGGTGGTGGGTGACAGTGGTGTCGGGTGACAGTGGTGGTGGGTGACAGTGGTGGTGGGTGACACTGGTGGTGGGTGACAGTGGTGTTGGGTGACAGTGGTGGTGGGTGACAGTGGTGGGTGACAGTGGTGGGTGACAGTGGTGGGTGACAGTGGTGGTGGGTGACAGTGGTGGGTGACAGTGGTGGTCGGTGACACTGGTGGTGGGTGACAGTGGTGTCGGGTGACAGTGGTGGTGGGTGACAGTGGTGGGTGACAGTGGTGGTCGGTGACACTGGTGGTGGGTGACAGTGGTGGTGGGTGACAGTGGTGGTGGGTGACAGTGGTGGTGGGTGACAGTGGTGGTGGGTGACAGTGGTGTCGGGTGACAGTGGTGTTGGGTGACAGTGGTGGTGGGTGACAGTGGTGGGTGACAGTGGTGGATGAAAGTGGTGAGTGACAATGGTGGTGGGTGACAGTGGTGGTGGGTGACAGTGGTGGTGGGTGACAGTGGTGGTGGGTGACAGTGGTGGGTGACAGTGGTGGGTGAAAGTGGTGAGTGACAATGGTGGTGGGTGACAGTGGTGGGTGACAGTGGTGGGTGAAAGTGGTGAGTGATAATGGTGGTGGGTGACAGTGGTGGTGGGTGACAGTGGTGGTGGGTGACAGTGGTGGTGGGTGACAGTGGTGGTGGGTGACAGTGGTGGTGGGTGACAGTGGTGGTGGGTGACAGTGGTGGTGGGTGACAGTGGTGGTGGATGACAGTGGTGGTGGGTGACAGTGGTGGGTGACAGTGGTGGGTGACAGTGGTGGTATGAGGGGAGAGTAGGGCTGGGAATGAGTGGTGGGTGACAGTGGTGGGTGACAGCGGTGGGTGACAGTGGTAGGTGACAGTGGTGGGTGACAGTGGTGGGTGACAGTGGTGGGTGACAATGGTGGGTGACAGAGGTGAGTGACAGTGGTGGGTGACAGTG
>JAWQFJ010011668.1:0-20000 GCA_034096865.1 Theodoxus fluviatilis
TCTACTGCGTAGGGCCTGTGCCAAAAATAGGACTGGTCAGTGTGTGTAGACAAAGGGACCCAGTCTCATGACGCCGGCCTCGTGATGCAGGTCGCATGATCCACATCTCGTGACCAGAGGAGACAAAAGAATCCGGCTTGTAAACAAGATCTCGTGACCAGAGACCTCGTGACGAGGGCAAGATGGCGTCTGGAGAGCGATTGGTCAGCAATGGACACCGAGCGCGTCTATAAATGCCTCCCCCGACCCTCTCTCTCTCTTTCTCACCGACTACCATCGCCACCCTCGGACGGGTGACGTGAAGCCCAGGTCAACCAGATGGGCGGGATGAAACCCCGCCACGCGACCCGAGAGAGCATCAGGCAGTCAGGCCTGATTAGAGCCATGACCGCGTCCTAGCAGACGCCTGACCCGGTTCAAGCCTCAACGCCCGCCCCCACGCCAATCGCCATGACGAAGCAACTGACCACGCCAAGCCCGACCTACTCCACATTTCACCTAGGAGGGGAGACGAAAGATGGAACCCTCCCTTCCACCAGCCTCACGCTTCAACGAGCCCTGACCAGGCTATAAATAACCCGACGTTAGTGGCCCACCGTTTCTTCACCCTCGTCAGAAAGACACTACATTCAACGGCGGTCAGCAGAGGCTGACGCAATCAGATAAGTTGTATCTCAAAGGCTGGCTGGCTAAACCTTACATTTTGATACCTTAAATTAGTTACATTAATAATTATCATTTCACCTGTATTATTAAAAGTCATCTTTAAAGTTCAATCCACACTTTCTCCTCTGTACTGTCTTGTTCACTTGCATTGCATGGAATGAAAAGAGAATGTTATGGAACGGTAAGAAAAACCCCTAGACCGACCTCTCTTGAATGGGAGATAAAGAGCCCCGTTCGTAACAATTGGGTGGCTCAGTCCGAGATTTTGAACAATTAGTAAAACTTTGTAACAGTTGAAATATTCATAAGAGATTTGAATCAATCATTCCATCCACTGTAATAGAAATTCGAGCTGTGAGAAACTGTTTTTCTAGAATATTGACCTATTGGAAAAGAGTGAACGAGCTGTGTTTCTGAACGAAAGATTGCGTTGTCAACTCTGTTACTTTGACTTGCTTTACCTGTGAAAGGAGCTCATGCATTTTATTGTGTATTGATCAGACTGACAATCGACGTGACATTTTTGCTTAGGTGATGACAGTTAAGAATTAGAATTTTGGACAACCTTAGCTGAGTTTGAAGATAAGTCATGGACACAGTCACGAATTTTATCACAAACGTAGATGTACAAATCCTAAGTAAAGCCACAAAGAAAGAATTGTTGCAGATTGCCGAGCACTTTGAAATCAGTATCAAAAAAGGGAGGGTTGAGATCATCAGAGCACAATTGAAAGAGGGTCTTAGAAACAAGGAAATTCTTGTAGATTCAGGGAAGGAGGCAGAACTTGATTTTACCATGGCAAGTCTAAATCAAGCAGAAGAACAAGAAGGTCAAAATTCTGGTCGTTCGACACCAGGGAGTAGGAATGGAATGGCAAGCATGCCAGACCCATTAGAACTTAGGAAGCTTGAGATGCAACATGAGATGGAAATGAAGCAGCAGGAAATAGCACTGAGACAGATGGAGCTGGAGATGGAGATGAAGAAAGAAGTCAAGCTTAGAGAACTAGAAATACAAGCTAGAGACAGGAGAGAATCCAGTGGTAGTAGCAGCAGTGGGTCGGTCACCGTGAAGGTAGACAAAGTTCCAGCATTTGATGAGGCAAACCTGGAAAGCTATTTTGAGTATTTTGAGAAGACTGCTATCACCTGGAACTGGCCCAGAGAAAAGTGGACAGCACTCCTACAGTCCGTGCTAGTAGGAAAAGCGCGCGACGTTTTTGTTTCCCTAACTACAGAAGACAGTCAGGACTATGTGAGAGTGAAAGAAGCTATCTTGAGGGAGTACCAACTCGTACCTGAAAGCTATAGAAAGAAATTCCGTAGCCTGCAGAAAGCAGAGAGAAAAACTTTCAGAGAATTTGCACATGACCTGAGAACCGCGTTTGACAGGTGGTTACGGGCAGAAGAGGTAGGAAATAGCTACGAGAAGCTCAGGGAGACAATGCTCATGGAGGCGTTTCATGAGAGAGTGACTGACGATCTCAGGATGCATCTATCAGACCGCAGGGTAGAAACCCTAGATCAGGCCGCTACGGTATGCGACACATACGCGGCAGTGCACTGCCAAGTAGGGAATGCAGGGAGAGGGAATTCTCCAGCACAAGGGAAGTTTGGAGGTGGGAAACCTCACCAGAGAGCATATGACCATTCTAGGAATGGAAGTCATAGTCGAGGGCATAGGAACCAGGGTGGAGAGAAACGGGAAGGGATAGACCTTTCCCAGATCCAGTGCTACCGATGTAAGGAATTCGGCCATTTCTCCAGAGATTGCCGTCTTAACCAACCAACGTCTCAGTCTATGTTTGTGTGTCGCGTGTTCAGGGAGCAGCCCAAAACGCAGTGGCTAGGCAGGGAGGGTGTAGAACCCACTAAAGGAGTCGAATCTCGCCCGATCACCGGTATGGAACCGAGAGGGGAATTCGATCCTTACATCAGTCAGGGACTGATAGGATTGCCAGGCGGAACGAAGCAACGTGTCCGTATGCTTAGGGATACCGGCGCTAACGTGACAATAGTGCGCGGTGATGTACTGCCATTCAATAGACGAGAGACAGACAGGAGGACTTGGTTGTCAGGAATCATTCCTGGAGTCGGGAAATACGTTCCCACCCATCAGATAGAGATAGAGAGCGCTCTAGTCTCAGGAACGGTGAAAGTAGCAGTTCTAGATGGGATGATAGGCTGTGGAAGCTTTGACGTCATTTTGGGTAATGACTTAGTGCCGCCTGCCAGGCAGGTCCAGCTAACCCTAACTTCACCCCCAGCGGTGACAGTAGATAGGGAGAAGGAGACAGGTTTCTCAGCATGTGAGGTGACACGTGCGCGTAGAAGAGAAGCAGAAAGGGAGATAGATATCTCGGAGACCTTCCTAGGAGAGAATCTAGAGACAGTAGTCCGAGGAGAGAAATCAGACCTAGAGGTCAAAGACAGGAGTCAGACAGAGAAGTCGGACACAGAAGTCAGCGACAGGAGTCGAAAGGGAGAGTCAGATGTAGGGCAGGACAGTGACGTACCTAGCCAGAGATCAGAGGGGAGTACAGAGGCGGATGCCAGTACAGGCACCCCAGTAGAGGTAAACTCCAGCAAGGAAGACAACCTGTTAGAGGAACCGACGGGAGATAGAGGACTCAAACCCCTGTTTGAGCAGGTCATCCCCCAGGAAGTAGTGCAAGTGGAGAAAGGAGACAGAGAAGAAGCATTAGTGGAAGTGGAGAGAGAAAACCAGGCAAGCGTGAGAGCGTGTCTGTGTTTATCGGCTCCTGCCGATAGTGGTGTGAATGTCATGAAGGGTGACAGAGCAGAAGAGAGCAGCGAGAGTGACCACGTTGGGATGGAGAGTGAGAGATACCAGAGGAGTGTATCGAGTAAACGCTATCCGCGGCGAGATGTCCAATTGAGGAGAGTGCCTGGGATTAGCTTAGGAGGCGAGAAATGTGTGCCTTTCCCAGTGGTGACTGTGGAAGGAGGATACGTGTGTGTGAAAGAAGAGGAGGAGAGGACAGTTGAAGGAATGATGAGTGTACTACAGCCCCATGTGGCCATGGAGGACTGCAAGAGGGAGGTGAGGACTGAATCTTGTGTAGAGACAGGGATGGAAAGTGCCGAGCCCATTGAGACCCCAGGTGGCGGGTGGACAGTGCGTGTTAATGACTGTCCCGGCGAGGCAAAGCAGAGAGGGAGAAGAGGGCGTGAATGGAAGAAACGGAAGAAGAGAAGTCTGAACTTGGAGGAATGGTCGAATGGGGATGAGAAAATGGATATGTCTGTCTGACTAGACCTATAGTTCACTAGCTGACGACTACGACCAGAGACATATGTAACCTTTCACAGGTAGAAGCAAACATGTGTCTATCCTCCTGTGTTTTCCCCCTTTGTCTTTGCATGCAACTGTATTGATGTATTCACAATGGATAGTGATTAGAAAATGTGTAACTGTCAGAGAAGGTTACAACCTTATATGAAGTAGACTAATGATGTGTTGAATAGTCATTTACCCCCATCGTGAATTCCAAATCCCCTGTAATTCACGACATTAGGTGTAGGGATGTCATGAATAGAGATGTTTTTGCTTAAGTTGATTCAATATATATATTTGCCCACTCATCGTGAATTCCAAATCCCCTGTAATTCACGACTTTTAGGTGTGGAGGTGTGATGAATGGAGAGATTTTGTTGTGAGTTAGTTAAATGAATAAGTATATGAGCCAGCCAGTTCTCAAATCTAGCTTTTAGATAACCCAGCCAGCAGTTAGGAAATTGTGTCAGGGTGGGATTTTGAACAGGACAAAGGAGATGTGAACGTTTCTACTGCGTAGGGCCTGTGCCAAAAATAGGACTGGTCAGTGTGTGTAGACAAAGGGACCCAGTCTCGTGACGCCGGCCTCGTGATGCAGGTCGCATGATCCACATCTCGTGACCAGAGGAGACAAAAGAATCCGGCTTGTAAACAAGATCTCGTGACCAGAGACCTCGTGACGAGGGCAAGATGGCGTCTGGAGAGCGATTGGTCAGCACTGATACTGAGCGCGTCTATAAATGCCTCCCCGACCCTCTCTCTCTCTCTTTCTCACCGACTATCATCGCCACCCTTGGACGGGTGACGTGAAGCCCAGGTCAACCAGATGGGCGGGATGAAATCCCGCCACGCGACCCGAGAGAGCATCAGGCAGCCAGGCCTGATTAGAGCCATGACCGCGTCCTAGCAGACGCCTGACCCGGTTCAAGCCTCAACGCCCGCCCCCACGCCAATCGCCATGACGATGCAACTGACCACGCCAAGCCCGACCTACTCCACGTTTCACCTAGGAGGGGAGACGAAAGATGGAACCCTCCCTTCCACCAGCCTCACGCTTCAACGAGCCCTGACCAGGCTATAAATAACCCGACGTTAGTGGCCCACCGTTTCTTCACCCCTGTCAGAAAGACACTACATTCAACGGCGGTCAGCAGAGGCTGACGCAATCAGATAAGTTGTATCTCAAAGGCTGGCTGGCTAAACCTTACATTTTGATACCTTAAATTAGTTACATTAATAATTATCATTTCACCTGTATTATTAAAAGTCATCTTTAAAGTTCAATCCACACTTTCTCCTCTGTACTGTCTTGTTCACTTGCATTGCATGGAATGAAAAGAGAATGTTATGGAACGGTAAGAAAAACCCCTAGACCGACCTCTCTTGAATGGGAGATAAAGAGCCCCGTTCATAACAACACACACACACACACACACACACACACACACACACACACACACACACACACACATACACACAACTTTCAAAACACCTTAAACGCGCACACACACACACACACACACACACACACACACCCTTCCCTCATCTCCAACAATATTGTTGTAATACTATCGAGATACAATGACGTCGTTTTGACGGCTATAACAACGTCAAATCTTCATCATCATCATCATCATCATCATCATCATCATCATCATCATCATCATCATCATCGTCGTCGTCGTCGTCGTCGTCGTCACTGTCGTCGTCATCTGTCGTCGTCATAAATGTCGCCATTTTCGTTATCACGATCGTAGCGATTGCTCTCGTCCTTGTATTAACATTGCCATCACAATAATTACAGTCATCACCGTCAATTAAATTGGTAGAAAAATAAAGAATGATGCAGGGAGGCGAATGTGAAAAAAAGGAGGAGGAGGAGGAGGAGGAGGAGGAGGAGGAGGAGGAGGAGGAGGAGGAGGAGGAGGAGGAGGAGGACGAGGACGAGGACGAGGAGGAGGAGGAGGAGGAGGAGCAGGAGCAGGAGGAGCAGGAGGAGGAGCAGGAGGAGCAGGAGGAGGAGGAGGAGGAGGACGAGGATGAGGACGAGGAGGAGGAGGAGGAGGAGGAGGACGACGACGATGATGACGACAAGGAGGAGGACGACGATAAGGAAGAGGACAACAAGGAGGAGGAGGACGGCGACAAAGAGGAGGAGGAGGAGGACGGCGACGACAAAGAGGAGGAGGACAACGACGACGACAAAGAGGAGGAGGACAACGGCGACGACAAAGAGGAGGAGGAGGACGGCGACAAAGAGGAGGAGGAGGAGGACGGCGACAAAGAAGAGGAGGACAACGACGACAAAGAGGAGGAGGACGACGACGACAAAGAGGAGGAGGAGGACGACAAGGAGTAGAAGTGGTGTCGGAAGAACGAAGCTGAGCAAGAGCAGAAGCAAGAGGAGCGAGAGGAGCAGCGGGAAAGAAGTCTTCTCATCAGTAGGGCTCCATCCAGGGCGTGGGGGGCGAGTCAGATCGAGGGAGGGCGCTGCGAGCCGTCAGGGGGTAAAGAGGGGAAGTGAGAGAAGGAGGCGGGGTGGGGGCGGAGAGGGGGCGGAGAGGCCAAGGGGTTGGGCAAATGAAAGGGGAGGGGGGGGGGGGGGAGATTGGGGGACAAGGGGGCGGGGGGGGGAAGACATGTCGAGCGCATGAGGACAGTCTGCATTCCTGTCTGCCGGCCTCGTCTCGTGGCTATAAATAGCACTCGGGATTTCAGCCGCTGTGCGGTCCTCGGCTTGACGTCGTGGGCGCCAGGGCAAACAGCATGCAGCACAAAAAGCTCCGACCTGCGCTAGACCGTGAAAAAGTGCGTCAGTGATGAAACTTGGTTTGTTTCCTTCTGACCGAGAATTTCGGTCCAGTTTTCAAAACGGAATGTTCACAAAGACGGGAAGAATATTGTACGAAGGCTTCACGATCAATTACGTTGAGATCATTCCCTCCATGCCACCCCTCACCCCCCAAAAGAGCACACCACGCATTTCTGCCAAAGTTATGAACATGTATTTGCAAAATGCATGTTCATGTTGACCATCGCACAGTATCTTCAAAATTCGTATGTGAATAGTACATATTTTCATGTGGAGTTACAATAACACTTGGTCCCAGGGTATTTCCCCCAAGACATCTGATATATATATATCTATCTGTACTGGTCCAAGTCTGCTCTTAATTAAGGAACTCAACCTTTCACAGATTTCAGTAACACATCGTGCAAAGATGAAATGTTTCTTCTTTTGCTGACCTTTCCAGAGTCCAGTGTTCCATTCTCTCAGACGTTCATCCCTAGTCAACAGCCATCTATGACTAACTACCCGCTTACCTGGTCGTAAAGACAATCCTATTTTCAAAAAGTACTACAGGCTAATCTGCGCTTGTAGACCTTTCCGGTTCACGGCAAACAATTCCATTCATATACATGTGCTGGGTCGAGTCCAGTCCGACACTCGCTCACTACAGACGGAGCGTGTCCCGGGGCATTCTGACTTGAAGCCAGAGGCCAGGTCCTGCATGGTGACTGCGTGCACGCTGAGTGGCGTCTTCCCTCCCCCAGTCAGCACAGCACAGGACAGCGGCCCCCGCGTGGCCACTTGCTTCCAGCCTCATCCCCTTCACACCAAGAGCCCCTAGGGGCCTAACCAGAGCAGAAGGGGGCGGGGGTGGGGGTGAATTGAGAAGTGGGGGATGGGGGGTAGGGACGTTCAAGAATGCCGAGGTCCCAGGGGGGAAATGCCTGAGGGGAGGGCTGTAGCGTTTCCTCACAACCCTCATAAATCTCTACAGTCACAACAATCACGGCTGCCGACCGTGGCGTTCTCCCCCCACCCCCACCGTCTCCCTTTCGCCTAAGGGCAAAGCCCTGACCACACACAACTTTTTCCACCAGACATAGCAGTATACATGTAAGTGTGTGCGTGTGTGTGTGTGTGTGTGTGTGTGTGTGTGTGTGTGTGTGTGTGTGCGTCTGTGTGCCCGTGTTGTATGTCTTGTCTCTCTGACTCGTCTGTCTGTGTGCCTGTCCGTTCGTCCGTCCGTCCGTCCGTCGGTCTGTCCGTCTGTCTGACATTCTGTTTGTCTATCTGTCGGTCCGTTTTGCATGCATGCCTTTCCGTCCGTTTGTTGCTAGATCTGTGTGTGTGTGTGCGTGTGTGTGTGTGTGTGTGTGTGTGTGTGTGTGTGTGAGAGAGAGAGAGAGAGAGAGAGAGAGAGAGAGAGAGAGAGAGAGAGAGAGAGAGAGAGAGGGCGCGAGCATCCACTCAGCACGTGATTATTTATACTACTGTGGTGGTCCGTGGTAAGGTTGGAGTCAAGTAAGACGCAGGGGCGAAGTCGAGTTACTTTCCACTCTTTATTGGCCGCTGGTACAAGCTCTTAGTAAATGAACTTCTGGACCTGGGTGGCGAAATGGTCTCTCTGGCTGTGTGCCGTCTCCCCCTTATCAAGGCTGAAATGGTCGTTATGGGCAACATTTCCGGACACTGTATCTGAGGTACTCTGTCCGATAGATTCAAAAATGATTTTGAAATACTTCGGTAACATTTATAAGTTTCATATTTTCTGGTATGGTTTGTGCATGGATGAAGATGACTTTGGAGCCAAAATACGAAAATCAAATCAAGGGAGTGTGGCTTTAAAGCGCTCATAAATTATCGGACAGAGTACCTCAGGTACAGTGTCCGGAAATGTTGCCCATAACGACCATTTCAGCCTTATCAAGCGGATGCACGGACCTCACAGGAGCCAGGGTGTGGATTGTTCCACAGATCCTAACCATGGCTCCTGGGTCGTGCTTCTATTTGGAAGAAAACAGAGATTACTTAATTGAACTCGCTTTGAAATTACTTCTTACAAATGTTGCCTCATTCAGCATAACACAGTCTATTGAATGAATCATATGCCATTGCAAGTGGTTGTCTTACTTGAGAGGAAATATCAGATTTATAGTCAAAATGTTAAATTCAGATGCCAGAGTGGGAGAACGGTTCACTAGCCAGGCGTCACGCTAATGTAAGGAGTGACTGACAGGGCAGCTGCACCGACAATCAGACCACAGCAGAGGAGGGGTCGCAGAGCGGTCAGCTGGTCAGCTTGCCTTACAGAAAGGATGGGGAAGGGGGGTTGGAGAGATGTCTGACACACAGGATAGGGGGGTGGGAGAGACAGAAGTGGGGATAACTGAATAGAGGATGAGCACAGCAGATGTACAATACACTTGGTGATAGGTGCACCTTATGACATGAACACAGCAGATGTACAATACACTCGGTGATAGGTGCACCTCATGACAGTACGTACCATCCTCTCTGAACTCCACACTATCCACCCCCACCCTTCCTTTCTTCTCCCTCACGGCCGCTCGTGTTCATCCCTTTCATTCACGCCTGCATCTGATCCTCGTCATCCACCCGTATCGTGTCTCCCACGGCGCAGTGCTTCCTCCCTTTGTACCTACTTCCTGTCTGGACAGGAAGCTGAATTTTCTCTCGTTCTTCCTTTGAAAGCAAGCATCACATGAGGTCACGCAAATCCTTCTGTCAAGGAGGGAGAAACGTGCTTGAGCGTAAGATAAGTTTGTAACAGTTACACACACACCAGCACGATAACCATTCTAGTTTCTTCATTGAAATGATGCGATATCTATAGTGCTGGACCACGTGCAAACTGCCGGGCATGCCGGAAATAAACGGACGTAGCAGCGTAAATGGCGGAAGAGCGCCGAAAACATTCTGCTTTTTGCCTATTTACAACACACGCACACACCAAAACATCAACAGGCTGGAAAGGTAGAGAGCGCGAAACAGGCATCATGTGAAACTGACCCTTCCCCCCTGAGGTCGACACCGTGAGGGGGGGAGGGAGGGGGGGAACCCCCTCAGGCTTGCCACAGTGACGTCAGGGACTCGGTGTCACCTCGCGCTGTCCACAGCCTGCAGTCAGCTGACCTAGTGGCGGCAGGACACAGTGGCTGCCAGTGATGACGTCACGAAAATTCCCGAGGCCTCCTCTGCAGGCTGCGGGCGTTGAGAGGCAGCCCTTTGGATAATTACTTTCCTTACTTAGCAACAGGGCGACTTTTTCGGGGCGTTGTTCCTGGTGAAGTGATGGGTGTGTAGCACTGTGTTTGCAGTGAGAGGGTTACTTTTGGACACTGGTCGCAGTCAGTTTTTGGTACGATCTAACGCACGGTCAAGTTCAGAGGTGCTTGGACTTATGCGTCCTGCTGACGAAATGATACTTATAAATGCATTTCAATAATCCATAATTTAACACTTTTCGGTGAACAGTGAACAGCCAAAGTTCATTGTGTGTGCGCACAAGTAAAAAAAAAATCCCGCAATAGCGGCCCCCCGCAACAGAAAAAAAACGAAATTTTTTCTAAGTTGAAAAAAAGTAACATACATTTTATGGTTTTTTAGGCGTTTTAGGACAAAAGAATCAACATTGCCTGAGGAACTTTTGTTGAAAGAATCCCGCAATAGCGGCCCCCCGCAATAGCGGCCCTCCGCACTAGCGGCCCCTCCCCACACGCACGAGGTGTCCTCGCGTCCCCAGGCAGACGCTGCATGGCAAAGCACAGCTGTCCTTTCGACGTCACAGGAGTCTGCCCGAGTCGCCTGTCATCCTCAAAACCTGACGTCCACTCCACCTCTGCTGATGCAGACCGGGGCAGAGTCCAAAGCCATTTAACGTAACGACTCTCATTACAACGTTTCCGCGCAAACACACAAAGTTACATAGCGAGTACACTCAGATAGCCTACATCTTTGCACATGTCTAATCTGACGGGTGAAAAATCTACGCGTTGTAATCTTTCATCATTCATATGTTCCACTACGTAAAAGAAATTTTTCTGTTTCTACTTCTCAAATTTTGTCTGTAACTCGGATTTCCCATTCATCTCAAGTCACTGCTGCCAATATGTGTAGTAATATGTGTCCCTTGTGTCCCTTGTGTCCCTTGTGTCCCCTGTGTCGGCTGTGTCCCCTGTGTCCCTTGTGTCCCCTGAGACCCTTTTGTCCCCTGTGTCCCTTGTGTCCCCTGTGTCCCTTGTGTCCCCTGTGTCCCTTGTGTCCCCTGTGTCCCTTGTGTCGGCTGTCCCCTGTGTCCCCTGTGTCCCCTGTGTCGGCTGTCCCCTGTGTCCCTTGTGTCCCCTGTGTCGGCTGTCCCCTGTGTCCCTTGTGTCCCCTGTGTCGGCTGTCCCCTGTGTCCCCTGTGTCGGCTGTCCCCTGTGTCGGCTGTCCCCTGTGTCCCTTGTGTCCCCTGTGTCGGCTGTCTCCTGTGTCCCTTGTGTCCCCTGTGTCGGCTGTCTCCTGTGTCCCTTGTGTCCCCTGTGTCGGCTGTCCCCTGTGTCCCCTGTGTCGGCTGTCCCCTGTGTCCCTTGTGTCCCCTGTGTCGGCTGTCCCCTGTGTCCCTTGTGTCCCCTGTGTCGGCTGTCCCCTGTGTCCCCTGTGTCGGCTGTCCCCTGTGTCCCTTGTGTCCCCTGTGTCGGCTGTCCCCTGTGTCCCTTGTGTCCCCTGTGTCCCCTGTGTCCCCTGTGTCCCTTGTGTCCCCTGTGTCGGCTGTCCCATGTGTCCCCTGTGTCGGCTGTCCCATGTGTCCCCTGTGTCCCTAGTGTCCCCTGTGTTGGCTGTCCCCTGTGTCCCTTGTGTCCCCTGTGTCCCCTGTGTCGGCTGTCCCCTGTGTCCCCTGTGTCCCCTGTATCGGCTGTCCCCTGTGTCCCTTGTGGCCCCTGTGTCGGCTGTCTCCTGTGTCCCCTGTGTCCCCTGTGTCCCTTGTGTCCCCTGTGTCGGCTGTCCCCTGTGTCCCCTGTGTCCCCTGTGTCCCCTGTGTCCCCTGTGTCCCCTGTGTCCCTTGTGTCCCCTGTGTCGGCTGTCACATGTGTCCCCTGTGTCCCTTGTGTCCCCTGTGTCGGCTGTCCCCTGTGTCCCCTGTGTCCCTTGTGTCCCCTGTGTCGGCTGTCCCATGTGTCCCTTGTGTCCCCTGTGTCGGCTGTCCCCTGTGTCCCTTGTGTCCCATGTGTCCCTTGTGTCCCCTGTATCGGCTGTCCCCTGTGTCCCTTGTGTCGGCTGTCTCCTGTGTCCCTTGTGTCCCCTGTGTCGGCTGTCCCCTGTGTCCCTTGTGTCCCCTGTGTCGGCTGTCCCCTGTGTCCCCTGTGTCCCTTGTGTCCCCTGTGTTGGCTGTCCCCTGTGTCCCTTGTGTCCCTTGTGTCTCCTGTGTCCCTTGTGTCCCCTGTGTCGGCTGTCCTCTGTGTCCCTTGTGTCCCCTGTGTTCCTTGTGTCCCCTGTGTCGGCTGTCCCCTGTGTCCCTTGTGTCCTCTGTATCGGCTGTCCCCTGTGTCCCTTGTGTCCTCTGTATCGGCTGTCTCCTGTGTCCCTTGTGTCCGCTGTGTCCCCTGTGTCCCCTATGTCGGCTGTCTCCTGTGTCCCTTGTGTCCACTGTTTCGGCTGTCCCCTGTGTCCCCTGTGTCCCCTGTGTCCCTTGTGTCCCCTGTGTCCCTTGTGTCCCCTGTGTCGGCTGTCCCCTGTGTCCCCTGTGTCCCCTGTGTCCTCTGTGTCTTCTGTGTCGGCTGTCTCCTGTGTCCCTTGTGTCCCATGTGACCCCTGTGTTCCTTGTGTCCCCTGTGTCCCTTGTGTCCCCTGTGTCCCTTGTGTCCCCTGTATCGGCTGTCCCCTGCGTCCCTTGTGTCCCCTGTGTCCCTGTGTCCCTTGTGTCCCATGTGACCCCTGTGTTCCTTGTGTCCCCTGTGTCGGCTGTCCCCTGTGTCCCTTGTGTCCCCTGTATCGGCTGTCCCCTGTGTCCCTTGTGTCCCCTGTGTCGGCTGTCTCCTGTGTCCCTTGTGTCCCCTGTGTCCCCTGTGTCCCCTGTGTCGGCTGTCTCCTGTGTCCCTTGTGTCCCCTGTGTCGGCTGTCCCCTGTGTCCCCTGTGTCCCCTGTGTCCCCTGTGTCCCTTGTGTCCCCTGTGTCCCTTGTGTCTCCTGTGTCGGCTGTCCCCTGTGTCCCCTGTGTCCCCTGTGTCCCCTGTGTCGGCTGTCTCCTGTGTCCCTTGTGTCCCATGTGACCCCTGTGTTCCTTGTGTCCCCTGTGTCCCTTGTGTCCCCTGTGTCCCTTGAGTCCCCTGTGTCGGCTGTCCCCTGTGTCCCATGTGTCCCATGTGACCCCTGTGTTCCATGTGTCCCCTGTGTCCCTTGTGTCCCCTGTGTCGGCTGTCCCCTGTGTCCCTTGTGTCCCCTGTGTCCCTTGTGTCCCCTGTGTCCCCTGTGTTGGCTGTCTCCTGTGTCTCGTGTGTCCCCTGTGTCCCTTGTGTCCCCTGTGTCGGCTGTCTCCTGTGTCCCTTGTGTCCTCTGTGTCGGCTGTCCCCTGTGTCCCTTGTGTCCCCTGTGTCGGCTGTCTCCTGTGTCTCTTGTGTCCCCTGTGTCGGCTGTCCCCTGTGTCCCTTGTGTCCCCTGTGTCGGCTGTCTCCTGTGTCCCTTGTGTCCCTGTGTCCCTGTGTCCCTGTGTCCCCGTGTCCCCCCGTGTCCCCGTGTCCCTGTGTCCCCGTGTCCCCGTGTCCCTGTGTCCTGTGTGTCCTGTGTCCCTGTGTGTCCCTGTGTCCCTTGTGTCGGCTGTCCCCTGTGTCCCTTGTGTCCCCTGTGTCGGCTGTCCCCTGTGTCCCTTGTGTCCCCTGTGTCGGCTGTCCCCTGTGTCCCTTGTGTCCCCTGTGTCGGCTGTCCCCTGTGTCCCTTGTGTCACCTGTGTCGGCTGTCCCCTGTGTCCCCTGTGTCCCTTGTGTCCCCTGTGTCGGCTGTCTCCTGTGTCCCTTGTGTCCCCTGTGTCGGCTGTCCCCTGTGTCCCTTGTGTCACCTGTATCGGCTGTCTCCTGTGTCCCTTGTGTCCCCTGTGTCCCTTGTGTCCCCTGTGTCGGCTATCTCCTGTGTCCCTTGTGTCACCTGTGTCGGCTGTCCCCTGTGTCCCTTGTGTCACCTGTATCGGCTGTCTCCTGTGTCCCTTGTGTCCCCTGTGTCCCTTGTGTCCCCTGTGTCGGCTGTCTCCTGTGTCCCTTGTGTCACCTGTGTCGGCTGTCCCCTGTGTCCCTTGTGTCACCTGTATCGGCTGTCTCCTGTGTCCCTTGTGTCCCCTGTGTCCCCTGTGTCCCTTGTGTCCCCTGTGTCGGCTGTCTCCTGTGTCCCTTGTGTCCCCTGTGTCGGCTGTCCCCTGTGTCCCTTGTGTCCCCTGTATCGGCTGTCTCCTGTGTCCCTTGTGTCCCCTGGGTCCCTTGTGTCCCCTGTGTCGGCTGTCCCCTGTGTCCCTTGTGTCCCCTGTGTCGGCTGTCCCCTGTGTCCCTTGTGTCCCCTGTGTCCCTTGTGTCCCCTGTGTCGGCTGTCCCCTGTGTCGGCTGTCCCCTGTGTCGGCTGTCCCCTGTATCGGCTGTCTCCTGTGTCCCTTGTGTCCCCTGTGTCGGCTGTCCCCTGTGTCGGCTGTCCCCTGTGTCCCTTGTGTCCCCTGTGTCGGCTGTCCCCTGTGTCCCTTGTGTCCCCTGTGTCCCTTGTGTCCCCTGTGCCCCCTGTGTCCCCTGTGTCGGCTGTACCCTGTGTCCCTTGTGTCCCCTGTGTCCCTTGTGTCCCCTGTGTCCCTTGTGTCCCCTGTGCCCCCTGCGTCCCCTGTGTCGGCTGTCCCCTGTGTCCCTTGTGTCCCCTGTGTCCCCTGTGCCCCTTGTGTCCCCTGTATCGGCTGTCCCCTGTGTCCCCTGTGTCCCTTGTGTCCCCTGTGTCGGCTGTCTCCTGTGTCCCTTGTGTCCCCTGTGTCCCTTGTGTCCCCTGTGTCCCCTGTGTCGGCTGTCCCCTGTGTCCCTTGTGTCACCTGTGTCGGCTGTCCCCTGTGTCCCCTGTGTCCCCTGTGTCCCGTGTATCGGCTGTTCCCTGTGTCCCTTGTGTCCCCTGTGTCCCCTGTGTCCCCTGTGTCCCTTGTGTCCCCTGTGCCCCCTGTGTCCCCTGTGTCGGCTGTCCCCTGTGTCCCTTGTGTCCCCTGTGTCCCCTGTGCCCCTTGTGTCCCCTGTGTCGGCTGTCACCTGTGTCCCTTGTGTCCCCTGTGTCCCTTGTGTCCCCTGTGTCCCGTGTATCGGCTGTTCCCTGTGTCCCTTGTGTCCCCTGTGTCCCCTGTGTCGGCTGTCCCCTGCGTCCCTTGTGTCCCCTGTGTTCCTTGTGTCCCCTGTGTCCCTTGTGTCCCTTGTGTCCCCTGTGTCGGCTGTCCCCGGTGTCGGCTGTCCCCTGTGTCCCTTGTGTCACCTGTATCGGCTGTCCCCTGTGTCCCTTGTGTCCCTTGTGTCGCCTGTGTCCCTTGTGTCGCCTGTGTCCCTTGTGTCGGCTGTCCCCTGTGTCCCTTGTGTCCCCTATGTCCCTTGTGTCCCTGTGTTCCTTGTGTCCCCTGTGTCGGCTGTCCCCTGTGTCCCTTGTGTCCCCTGTGTCCCTGTGTCCCTTGTGTCCCTTGTGTCCCCTGTGTCCCTTGTGTCCCCTGTGTCCCGTGTATCGGCTGTTCCCTGTGTCCCTTGTGTCCCCTGTGTCCCCTGTGTCGGCTGTCCCCTGCGTCCCTTGTGTCCCCTGTGTTCCTTGTGTCCCCTGTGTCTCTTGTGTCCCTTGTGTCGGCTGTCCCCGGTGTCGGCTGTCCCCTGTGTCCCTTGTGTCACCTGTATCGGCTGTCCCCTGTGTCCCTTGTGTCCCTGTGTCCCTTGTGTCGCCTGTGTCCCTTGTGTCGCCTGTGTCCCTTGTGTCGGCTGTCCCCTGTGTCCCTTGTGTCCCCTATGTCCCTTGTGTCCCTGTGTTCCTTGTGTCCCCTGTGTCGGCTGTCCCCTGTGTCCCTTGTGTCCCCTGTGTCCCTGTGTCCCTTGTGTCCCATGTGACCCCTGTGTCCCTTGTGTCCCATGTGACCCCTGTGTCCCCTGTGTCCCTTGTGTCCCCTGTATCGGCTGTCCCCTGTGTCCCTTGTGTCCCCTGTGTCGGCTGTCCCCTGTGTCCCTTGTGTCCCCTGTGTCCCCTGTGTCCCTTGTGTCCCCTGTGTCGGCTGTCCCCTGTGTCGGAGTCGCGGCCTGAGGTGGACGCCCGCCATGAATGAATCAGAGAAGTACTTAGCAGCGTCTGTGCAGTGGTACAATACTCACACATACACACACATACACACACACATACATACATACATACATACATACATACATACATACATACATACATACATACATACATACATACATACATACATACATACATACATACATACATACATACATACATACATACATACATACATACATACATACATACATACATACATACATACATACATACATACATACATACATACATACATACATACATACATACATACATACATACATAAACACATAAATACATACGTACATACGTACATACAAAAACACACATACACACGCACGCAAACACACACATAAGAACGCATGCTTAATCACATGCACACACACTCACACACACAAACACACATACTCTCTCACACACACACACACACACATACACACACACACACACACACACACACACACACACACACACACACACGCAAATGCATGCGAGCACATATGGACACACATATGAACACACACGCACACACACACACACACACACACACACACACACACACACACTCACAAATGCACGCACAACGCATTCGCTCAACAAAGATCCGATCAGACAGTTATTGTGAGCCATTCAGCAGCTGCACACGCGCTGCAGTACTGCGTGAAACTGCAGTGAGACCAACAACATCCCATCGTCCCAGAGAACACCTGCATGGGTGAGCAAGCCAGTGACACGGCGATTTCACACGTGGACAGGGTTGTCACAACAGCGGCTGGTGCTGCACCGAAAGCCCTCACCCACCGCCAGCACAGAGACCGGAAACCTCGAGACCAATGTCACTCCAGAGTGACAAATGCACACCTAATCTCGTGGCGTCCACTCGGCTGGGGAGAGAGAAAACAGTCGCACTTTTAATCACAGGACGGGGTATTTTCGCCTCGTAATTCATGCAGGACATCCCTCAAAGCAGAAAGCACAGTGGAACTAGTATTTCCTGGCCACGTGCAAACACGGACCTCACCTTTCAGCAAAGCCCCTCGCCCCCCAGCCCCACTCCCCCGACGACTCCTCTCCCCTTCATACTATCCCCTCCTCCTCCCTCCCCCCCCCCCCCCCCCTGTCTACCCGTATCCTTCGTTCACCCTATCAACCCACCGTAACCCCTCTGTGTTTAGGCCCCTTCACTTCGCCTCGGTGACCACATGGGGGGGGGGGGGGGGGGGGCATTTATGGGGGCTTCAAGACATCCTGTCCGACAGACGTCGATGGGTAGGTAAACACTTTTTACGACGCATTCCGGGACATGATTGTGAAGAATGGATCTCGAGGGTCTTGCGGCGGAGAAAGAGGGACGCGAGAAAAGGGGGGACAGCAGCCACGCCCCCAGCCAGCCACGGAGAGGTCTCGACGGCGAATGCCTACGGGGCGAGTCCCGCAGAATGGCCCGGTGTCCTAGAATATTTCGGAACCAGGATAAATCGGAACCGGTTCCCAAAAATCCTAGGATATTTCGGAACCATTCCCATTTATCCCGCACCTGGCGGCAAGTTATTTCGGAACCACCAGGATATTTCGGAACCACCTTCTAGATGCTTTCGTATGATTTTCTGAGTTTCTAGAAGGTTTCAAATCAGAGTTTACACTTTTTGCACTTTTTATTTGTAATTCAAAACTCACGCGCTGGAGTACAGTGAGTTGTAACTCAGTGAATTTTGACAGGGAATGATGCAGACAGAATATTAGTGAAGCCATGTGGGCCTTCTGTGCGTGAATGCATCATAAACAAAGAGATAAACAAGTAGGTGAGAATATATTTATTGTACTACCTCATCAAAGTGTGAGAAACTCATCAAAATCTGTTTAGAAAAAGTCGTAAAGTCACAAATGTATGTCGGCTAATGACCTTCTAGACGGTTCCGAAATATCCTGATGGTTCCTAAATATCCTGCCTCTAGTAGGCAGGATTCATCGGAATGGTTCCGAAAAATCCTGTAACCAGGGCCAGGATAAATCGGAATGGTTCCCATTCGTCCGGTTCCGAAATATCCTGCGACACCGGCCCCAGGTCCTGCTGCCTGCCTGCAGCGCTGGGCGCTGTCGACTCTCCACGCCAAAGCTTCGTTCCTCTGTTTGCTGCTTTTGCCGAGATACCGAGGTCTGGGGTTACGGCCTGTCTGAAGCGGTTGTTGTGAGGTGACCCCTTTGGCCCGTAAAAACAACAGACGCCCCGAGATAGTGTCTCCACTCAGCGCCTATCGAGTGTCTGTGGACATGGCGCAGTCTGTGTGGAACGATCCCTATCCATGACATGGGAGTCAAGGATGTTTTGATGGGAACACTGGAGGCCAATGTGTGGAACGATCCCTATCCATGACATGGGAGTCAAGGATGTTTTGATGGGAACACTGGAGGCCAATGCGAGTGCCCTGCAGACAAGGAGTACACAAGGAGGCTGTGTGCAGGTGTGCTTGTCGTATCCCGAAGTAACGCAGACGTATCGTATGACGTCTGTAAAGGCCATCCCCTCATATTGTTTCGAAAGCCTTGGTCACGTGGCCTTGAGTGCTTCATACAAAGGACCATTCACAAAAATTCGTCTTGAATAGGCTGTGTCGATTTAATGGAGATTGGAACGCCACAAATCAAGTCATATGATACCGTCTGTCATGCCCAATCATTCTCAGAAGAGTTCAGTGGATAACTTTTGGGCTTTCATTGCAGAAAGCCTCTAACAAGAAGGGCAAAGCCCATACGACTCACATGCTTGACCTTGACCTTTATATGACCTTGACCTTCAGGTGACCTTCAAGGTCAAACAACTAAACCTAGCAATGACATCATACACTAAGAACTGCTTTACACATTTTTCCTACCAAAATACATGTGACCCTGACCCAAGGTCAAAGTCATCCAAGGTCATGCAACACAGAGCTGTTAATTCAAGACATAGGAAGCACAATGGTGCTTATGGCACTTTCTACCATGAGATATGGTCACTTTTAGTGGTTCACTACCCCATTTTGGTCACATTTCATAAGGGTCAAAGTGACCTTGACCTTGATGATATGTGACCAAATGTGTCTCATGATGAAAGTATAACATGTGCCCCACATAATTATTAAGTTTGAAACAGTTATCTTCCATAGTTCAGGGTCAAGGTCACTTCAAAATATGTATACAATCCAACTTTGAAGAGCTCCTGTGACCTTGAGCTTGAAGCAAGGTCAACTAAACTGGTATCAAAGATAGGGATTACTTTGGCCTATATACCATATATAGGTCAGGTATCTAATCTCAAAAACTTCAGAGAAAATTGAGAAAATTTGAAAAATGACTGTTTTTTCGACAACATTTATGGCCCCTGCGACCTTGACCTTGAAGCAAGGACAAGTCACTATGTATGTTTTTTGAGGCCTTGTCATCATACACCATCATGCCAAATTGGGTGTTGATAGACTTAATAGTCTCCGAGAAAAATCCAACGTTAAAGTTTTTCACGGACGCCCGGATGCCCGGACGGACGACACGGGTGAGTACATAGACTCACTTTTGCTTCGCATGTGAGTAAAAAAAAAACAGCTTGCATAAAGTTGGCATGCTTTCGTTTCCCATGCATGTAACGTCATTTCGTATTATTAGCACTGAAGCGTCGCGTCCTGGTGGGTACACGCGGACTGCGTCAGGCTCGAGACCAACAGCCATGTTTATGGTGAGGCTGCAATAAAGGATGGGTTGCTTTACCGTCCCAAACTGGACGACAAAATCGTTGCAGGAATAATTTGCTCTTGGCACAGTGCGGGCCTTATTGGAACGGGAAAGGCGGCGGGCGATGGTGGAAGGGATTTAGTCACGCTCATGCCATGCACCAGCACATGCGCAGCGTCCCGCCACAAAAGGCGCCCTCGTAAACAGCGCAACGTATAACGCCCTCTGCTTCTCTCCTGCCCATGAAATG